>VZDJ01000223.1:5803678-5971071 GCA_008694505.1 Cyanoderma ruficeps
GTGACACCTGGCCCCGGGATGACCTGTGTGACACCTGGCCCCGGGATGACCTGTGTGACACCACGTGCTCAGCAGGGCTGGGGGCACGGGGCTCCAGGCAGACCTCTGGGCCTCATCCCTCGTGGATAAAGCTTTCAAATGTTGGAGTGTCCCTTGGAGGAGGCCTGAGCTTTTCTGGTGTTTCCCAAGGAGAGGACAGCACCTCACTGGCTGCCTTGGGCACCTCGCAACAGCTCTCAGCTGTGCAGCAGGTACATCCCAGTGCCTGGAGCAGCCAGAGGTGCTGCGCTGTCCCTGGAGAGTTCCCTCGGTGGTTTGGGGGGTGCATGTCCCCCAGTGCTCCCCGTGCAGGCTCTGTCCCTTGGCTCCAGCACCAGAACAGTGGCCAAGACCACTCCTGTCCCCGTGCTGTGTTGTTCTCCCTCTTCTAGAAAACAAAACCAAGGAGCCCTGAAGGGTTCATTTAAAATAAATAAAAAAACTGGGAATTGTGCTGATTTGAAGGAAAGGCAGCCCCATCCTGAGCGGGGGAGTGCAGCGCCAGCCCAGCCCCGAAGGGCAGAGAGAGATGTGCTGAGAACTGCAGCCCTGTGCAACTTCAGCCTTTGATCGTATATCTCACACGTGCCCTTTGCTTTCCCTCTGCTGATATTTATTAGCTTTAATTTTACTGGGACACGGCTGTAAGTGAGACAGATGGAATGGGGTCTGTGCGCCTGGTGAACACATCTTAATTAAACAGATAAATAAACTTTCATTCCAGGAGGCTTCAGTTTCGGAGGTGCTCCTCCGGGGCTGCGGCTCTGCGGGGCTGGGCACAGCCCTGGTGCCACCGCCGGCGCTGTGGGCTGGGACGGTGGCACAGTGTCACTGGGAGCAGCAGGGTCAGGGAGACCAGCCACTGGTGGCCAGCAAGGTGTTCCCCACTGGAGCTGACGGGGGGTTTGGGGTCACCCTGCCCGGCCAGTGCCCCCCGGGGCTCCCCGCTGCAGAGGGGCGTCTCTGCAGCCAGGCACGCGTTGGTGATGGCAGGAGAAGGGAGAGAGGAGACTCCAGCCCTCCTCAGCTCCCAGAGCTGTGCCCATTTCGCTGCTGGCTCAGGGCAGTGCCAGCACTTGTGGTGCTGCCACCGGCCAGGAATGCCTTTGAGTCACCCTGGCCGGAGCCGGGAGGGGGAGGATGGGCAGATTACCTCATCCTGGAGCCAGTTCCCGCCTCACGTGGTTGGCTTAGTTGGGCACCGCAAGGCCAGTGTGCCAGGCCCTGCCCTGCCGTTGTCACCTCCAGGAGCTGCAGTGGAGCCAGACCGGCCCAGGGCCTTTGGAGCTGCCTGTTGTCTTGCTCAAGGGGTCCCTCACCCTGCACCAGGGTCTGTGTGGTGCTTGGGTGTGTGCAGGTTCCTGGGAGAGTCCCTCTCCCCTCAACTGTGTGAAAGGCTGTGGGAGGACACACTTGTCCCTTTCCGAGCTGTCCCTCACCCTTCCCCAGGTGCTGGAGGGCATGGCACAGGGGCATGGGGGTCTCTGGGAAGGGAAGCTGGACACCAGCAGGAGTGTGGGGTGTGAGCACCACGGTGTGCCAAAGGGAACACTGCATCTGTTGTGGTCCTTGGAGCTGGAGGAGGCGTGGGGCACCCACAGGGAGCGGTGCCTGGGGATGCTGTTGGCAGCAGATGTCACTGCTGGACCTTTTTAGTGCCACAAGGCAGTGGTGGTGACAAACCCTCCCCCTGGCCTGGCATCCGCTCCCTAATTTGGCTCCTTGGAGTCCCTTTGGAGTGTAGAGCTCGGGACCCCCCGGGAGGGGCTGGCACCCCCTTGGCCCCACACACCCCTTTCCCAGGATGGCTCTTCCGGAGCCGTTTGCAGCAGGTTTTCCCGGTGGCTCTGGGCCAGCCATGCCACACACTGCTGCTCTGGAGTGTCTGCAGCAGAAGCGGCAACTGCTGCGAGTGTACCAGGACACTGCAGCATGTCACTCTGCCTGGGGATACTGTGGAAAATCCCAGCTCCAAACGGCTGGTCGTGTGCTGGAGGCTCCGGCAGAGACGGAGCATCGGCAGCTGCTGGCACAGCCCTGCCTTTGTGCATCACATTTGGCCAAGACGGAAACGGAGCCCAGCCCAGGTTTCGTTTCCTACATGCCCCAGCACAATGCCGTCCTGGCAGCCTCGCGCTGCCGTGGCTCTGGAGCTGGGCACGATGCTGCCCCGAGGTGTGGGGCACCGGGAGGGTCCCCGTGGCAGTGCCGGGCGGCCGCAGGGCCCTGACGGGTGGAGGTGCGAGGTGGGACGGGGACCCGAGCGGACACAGGCGGGCGCCCACGCCGGCTGTCCCCGGCGGGCAGTGGCACGTAGGCTATTGCCATGGCAGCTGTGACAGCGGCGACAGTGGTGTGGATGCGTCAGGGCTGCTGGCAGCACCGCAGGCCCCCTGGAAACGCCAAAACACCTCTCGAGCCCTGCCAGGGCTGACCTCCGCCCGCCAGCGGGTGGTTCTTGGGGCAGAGGGTCCCGGTCGCTCTGGGGAGCGCAGGGAAGCCAGTGCCGCTGGCAGGGCCCCTCCTGTCACCCCAAGGTGCAGGGGTCCCCCCAGCCCTCCATGCCCGTGGGACTGGCAGGCGGGTGGGGGGCTCACAGAGCCCTGCCTGGGGCTCCCACACCTTGGCAGGGTTGAGCAGCGGTGCCCGGGGGATGCGGGCAGCGGTGAGCCTGGGCCGGCAGGGAACGCAAGGCCATGGTTCCCCGCGGCTGCGGGGCCGTGCGGAGCCGTGCCGGGCCGTGCCGGGCCGCGGGCCGGTGGCTCCGGGGAGGCGGAGCTGGGGATGCTGCATGGCTCCCGCGGCCCGGCAGCGCCGGCGTCTCGCAGCGAGAGCGTGGCGGTGTGCACGTGTGCGGCGGTGTGTGCATGGGGGAGTCCCGCGGAGCCCTGCCACCGCCCCTGCCCGGCACCCGTGCTGCGCCACCCCATCTCCCGGTAAGAGCCTTCCTCCCCTGGGAGACAGCGCCGGGAAGGGACACGGCTCTGCCCGCTCGGCCCCATCCTGCCCGGCTGCTTCCCCAGCGAGTGGCCGGGGTGGCGAGGGCGGCGGGGAAGCCATCTGCAAAGCGGCGGCGGTGGAGGGGTTAAGTGCGGGATCAGCTGTTCTCATGTCATTACGGATTCTCTTCATTTTATACAGAGCTCTGTTTGATGTCTGAATGCACAGGGGACTCCCCCTCCTCCTCCAACTCCCACCCCTTTTATTTCGCTCCCGAGCCCTCTCTCCTTCCTCCTCCCCTTCCTTTCTCTCCCGCTCCGCTCTGGCTCACGCACACCCTTTGCAGACCGTGCGCTCAGTGCCAGTGTCTAATGGCCCCGAAGTGAAGAGCCAAGCGCTGCTCCGGCGGCGGCGCGGCCGGCCTGCCGCAGATGAACCCTCCTAACTAGCGCCGAGGGGTCGGGAGGGACGGCGAGGAGGGGAGAGCCCGAGGGGCCAGCCGGGAAGACGAGGATAGCGGTGGATAGCAGTGTGCGGAAGAGGACGGACCCGCGAACAGCTCCACGGCTACCTGTCGACACATGCTGTGCTCCATGGCTAACTCGGGCTGCCTCCTTGTCTCCAACTCAGGCATGCTTCCTCACTCTCTCCCCTGTCCTCCAGCCTTCCTCTACCTCCAACAGGTAAGCCACCCTCTCCGGGGGATTTTTTTTGCTTTCCGGTTCACACGTGTTTCTGGCTGGTTCCCTCTCGGCAGAGGGTAAGAGCTTGACAGCTTCCTCCCAGCCTCCCCGCTCCGGCCCCACGGCAGCCGGAGTTGTGCCGCCGGGGCGGCTCGGGTCCTCGGCTGCAGCTTTTGGGGTTTCTCTGGTTTCTCTGGTTTCCCCGCCGTGGCGGCGGGAGCACGGCCAGGGCAGAGGCGCGGGCAGTGCGGCAGGCAGAGCCGCCGGCGCGGGTCCAGCGCTTCCCCGCCTCGCTGCCGCTTGGCGATGATGGATGCTCGGATGAGGGAACGAGGCTCCTGCGTGGCCTGAGCGGCCTCCAGAGAGAAGGGAAGGTGATGAGCCGTGCGTGCACACGTGTGTGCACGTATGTGTGCTGTGCTCGCACGGCGCGTGTCCCCGGCCGGGCCGCGCAGTCGGGCGTGTGCGGGTTTGTCCCACTGTCACAGGAAGGGCTGCGGAGGGACGGGGGACATGGTGCCAGGAGGGTGCCAGGCTTGGGCAGCCCGGACAGAGGGTGCTGAGGCCATCAGTTTGGTCCTTCACCTGGGCCAAGGTTTTGCTGTCCCACAGCGCTGCCGCGATTCCTGTGCCGGACCCCGAGTGCCGGGTTTCCGGGCCCATCATCCCAGGAGAAGCGCAGCTTGGGAGAGGCAGCATCTTCTTCAAATGCCTCTGTGCTGCGTCGGAAATCCCGTCTCCCAGCCAGGCAAACCACTCCATTTGTGCTTTCAGGAGTTTAAAAATTCATGGCATCCTCCCTGCACTTGGCGTGGCCGGCGCGGTTCACCCAGCGGCGAGGACAGGCACGCAGTTGCCAACCCTCCGCCCCGGCGCGAAAGGCTGTGGAGTATTTGGTCCCTCGGGGTGGCTGTGGCCGGTGTCCGAGCGGGGTCATGGCCGGAGTGTGGCCAGTGCTGGTGGGGATGGCGAGGCCCTGGTCTCTCTCCCGGCCTGGGCAGGGCTGAGGATGCCGGGGCTGGTTACACCCGCGTGGGCACGGGGCGCGCGGGGGCTGCGGCAGGGCTGCGTGATTTATTGCACCCTCCTGCGGGCAGGGCCCGGGGACGGCCAGGGCTGCGCTGGATTTCGCTCCTGCCTTCCCAAAGCTGCACTGAGGTCCCTGTGGCTGCTGCACGCCTGACCCTGAGCAGAAACTGCCCCTTCCAGGGGGTGGTTTCCGTCCCTATGAAGGGAGCACATGGATGCTTTGGACTGGCAGCCAGTGCAGGGCCTACAGCCTCTGTTGCAGCATGGGAGGTGCCCCTCTCCAGCTGGGATCCCCCTGTCCCTGGCCACACGAGGGGCTCAGCTGTGTTGCTCTCTCGGCCTGCGGGGCACTCTGGCATGGATTGGCCTGGGTCTGGCAGCAGCAGGGGTGACAGGATGGCCAGACGGGTGCTCCCAGTGCCTGCAGGGCTGGGCAAAGTGGAGCTGCGGGTCCCTGGGAAGCAGGAACTTTGCTGGGTGTGCAGCTCTGCACCTGGCAACTCCCAGTTCCCCCCTCACCCTGCCTGGTTTGATTTGACCGTTGTGTTCCGCATCTCTTCCTCCCTGCTCTCCCAGAAGCCTCCTGCTCCTTGGCAGCAGCTCTGGACTTGCAAGCCAGGAGGAGGGTTTTATTACAGGATTTGGAGTTGGATTTTCACCCAGCTGATGAGCACGATGGAGGTGAAAATCTCTATCCTCTCCCTGGGGTTTATCCTGTGCAGAGGTTCTGCACCCAGCACTTGGGGACAGGTGTTCCAGATGCATGTCACCACAAGGGTTCAGGGAGAGGGACATCCCGTGGGGCAGGGGCATGGGGCATGCACTGCTGCTGGGCCCCTCAATGGGTGTGCCTGGCACCTGCTTTAGCTCTGAATTTGCTCTGGATTTTAGACCTGTGCCACCTGCCCCCTCCAGAGCACACAGAAAGCAAAGCTGCTTCTGCCTGTGGGCACATGCCCACCCCAGAGCTGGCACTGGCCAGCTGGCCTGGCTCACCTCTGTAGCAGGGACACCTGAGAGGGTTCAGCTGACTCTCCCTGAGTTGGTTGTGCTGTAGGGTCTGGGGGGACTTGGTTTTGATCCCCTGGGTCCAAATCCTTTACAGGTTTGTAAGGAGGCGTGTAGCATCACGTGGCTGCAGTGTTCATCGTGTCCAGGGAGGTTAGGGTACCGTGACAGTGCCTGAGCCAGTGACCAGGACTCAGTCTGCTGGGCTGGCCACAAGAGCTGGGGCATGCCGGGGTCTGCTCGCAGTAACTGCCCTCATCCTCTCCAGACAGTGCTCTCCCTGCCAGAACCTGTGGCTGGATTGCTTCCCCAGGATGCTGCTGATGTTTTGTAGCTCCCGGCCCCATCATTTTCAGCTGTGTTGGGATTTGAAGGAATGACCAAGTAATGAAGCTCTCAGCAAAACTTCAATTCTTCCAGCACCAGAGAGGGCTCGGCAGTGCCACTGGCTCTTCCAGGTGCTGTGGGTGCCTCTCAGCTCACTCTGCCCCACTCCCCCCATGTGGCCACCCTGGCCTGGCCACAGGAGCCGTGGTCCGTGGCATTCTGGCTTGTGCAGCCACACTGTGTCCAGGAACTCCCCCCGGCACTGCCGTGCTCCAAGAGCAGGACTTCTGGAGGGCTGGAGGGCGGGGGCCACAGGAGGGTGGGTGCACGTCTGCAGCAGAGCAGCCTGGGCCAGTGGGAACGCTGCATCCTTCGGTGGGGCTCGGCAGGGACACGTGGCTCCTGCTCAGTGAGGGTCTGGGTATGGAAGGACGCTTTGGTGGCTTCATTTTGTTAACAGAGGGATCAGTCACCGCTTGAAACACATCTCTGCTGTTGTTGTGAGCCAGTGATGGCTGCAGGACAAGGCTCGGTGCTGACCCAGAGCAGACCCGGGCTCTGAGGCTCAGCATCAGTTCTCTACCCTGGCATGGCCCTGGTGCAGCCCCAGCCACGGGCAGGTCTGACCCCAGCACGGGCCGATGTCCAGGTGTGCTGAAGCCCACTGCAGAGCTGTCCCTGAGCCGCTCCTCGCCGGGAACATCCCCGGTGCTCACAGTCACACCGTGGCACAGGAGACTTGGCTGAGCAGCGCCTGGCCCGCCGGGAAACAGCCTCTGCAAATCCTGCTTGGAAAATTCCTTTCCAAAAGGGCTGCTGCCAAGTTTAGCATGTTATATTTTTAGGGAGCAGGTCTATTCCGAGCGGTGTTGCCGCGTGTTGCAGCAGCGGGTTCGTTTCAAACCGGGTTTCTCCCCCTGCTCGTGCTTCACACGGATGTGGGACCAGCCACGGTAGCTCCCGGCTCTGGCCGTGCTGTGGCAGCTGCCCCTCTCGCTGAGGACAGCCCTTACAGCCCCAGAAAACATGTTTTCTGCTTCGGGTTCTTTTATATTGAAAACACTGACATTAATTTTAGCTTTGCAAAGCTGCTTTTCCCACAATAGCTGTGATTTTGGCCCACACTGCCTGGCAATGCTCTTTTTATAGGTATATTCCTATTTTTATGCGGTAGTGATGGGTGAATGAGTAGATTAAATTAGATTTAGTATCTGTCATTCTTTAAAGCATCACATGCAGTTGGAGGGGGGGTGTAACAAAGAAAGTCTAATTAGGAGAGCGGGTGCAGGCCACCCCCACCAGTTCCACCACCCCTGGCCCTGGGGCTGCCCCTGCTCAGGGGCCAGCATCCAAATAGGAAAATGCTTTTGAAACATGGTTTTCCTGTGCAGCCCCCGGGCCAGGCCAGCCCCATGGTCTGCAGGCAGGGCTGGGCAGGGTGCTGGGCGCTGCAGCTGGGTACCCTGGGCACCTCCAGGAGCTTCAGGATCACTTGGGTGCCTGGGTGCTCTCCCCGTGGGGAAGGGGCTGCTGTGCGGGGGCATTGTGTCTGTAGAACAGTGGGCATCCATGGAGGAGCCAGGGGCACCCCAGGGCACCTCCAGGAAGGGCATTAGTCACTTTGGTGCAGCTGGTTTTTGTAGGCAGGCGTGGGGCTGGGTGCTGGGAGGCTGTGGGGAGTGTTGGGAAGGCTGGGAAAGGTGCCTGGGCACAGGAGAACTAAATGTCCAGGGAAGGATCTGGATCTTCCAGTGTCGGTGGGAGCCCAGCAGTGTGTGGTCAGGGGCTGTGCCGTCCTTGCCATGCCATGGCTCCTGACCCGGGGACATGCCAGTGCCACTGAACAGGCTGGGAGCTGCAGGGTGGGAGCTGTGGCCCGCTGCAGGGTTCACCCTCCCCTGCCCGTGGGCAGCCCTGGCAGGGCTTTACCCTTCACCATCTCCCTTGGTGTTCCAGGGGCCAGGAGGGAGGGGGTGTGCCCCCTCACTCCCTGGAGCATCCCGGCAGGTGAAGCGTTTGTGGTGGCCACCAGAGTGCTGTGGGCACTGCCTGCCAGGGCTCGGGAGCTGTTCCCAAATTCCGTACAAGCCCTGCTGTGCCCAGCCAGGATCCACACCCAGGCTCTCACCACAGCCTTCAAGCAGCTCCTGTGGAAAATCAAAACTGGGGAGAGAGGAGTGGGAGCAGGCGACAGTGGCAGCTTATTTGTGATCTGCATTGTGTGGGGAGCCCTTAATTAGAGGTAATTAGACTAATTAACTTGCAAATGAGAAACTCGTCTTTTTCTCCTTTTCTTTTACAAGAAAAAAATAGAAAAGACGAACAACAAGATAAATATTGAGGATAATTACGTTGTACCTGCTGCAGACCCCTCCAGCCCATGGGATGCCTCTGTCCCCACCAGCCTGGCGCTGTGTGACGTCCCTGTCCGGGTGCCCTGCGGTGGCTGTCCCCACTCAGGGCTGGTCACACTGCCAGGCACAAGTGTCCATGTCCCCCTGCAGAAAGGGACCCTCCACCACCCTCTGCACACGCAGCGAGGATGTGGCATGTGTCCAGGAGCCCGTGGGGACAGTGGCCTCCATGGTGCCAGCCATTGCCAGCACCCCGTGGCCAGGCCCTGGCAGTGGCCAGTGCCACAGAGGGCATGGCTCCAGCATCATACCTGGCACAGTCCCTGCCAAAGCCATCCCATCCCACCCCAGAGGGACACCCCCTCTGTGACACCACCAGGTACCCGGCTGCTTTCCAGCCCTTCCCTCGTGGCATCTCTGGTTTCCCCTCACTCTGTGCCGCACACCCCAGGGGCTTTGTTAGCACAGCCCGGTTCAAATGTCTGATTAGTCTTTAGGAGATCGAGGGGTCAATTTTCCACAGCTCCTTCCTCTCCATTTAACTAATTTAACTGCACGATTGTTACAAATTTCATTTTATTATAGCGCTGCTTCTCAGTCCAATTGAATTACCAAAATCTCATTTTCTCAGAAGTGCTGAATATGTAATTAGAGGAAAAATTATGCTCCTGGCTGCCTATTAGAGAGGGCTGCATGCAAGCACTGTCCGGGCACACACACATGGGCCCGTGGTGCCATCAGTGCCCACCCTGTCTGGGCAAGCAAGTGCCACACGCAGCTGTGCCAGAGCCCCAGCATGGTGACCGTGGTGTGACAGTGACTGGGTCTGTGTGTGGGCTCTGGGGTGTGAGGGGCTCTGCAGGCGCAGGGCTCAGCTGGGCTCCTGGAGCCCCGTGAGCTGTGGGGCCAGATGTGGGGATGGCAGTGGGGCTGGTGTGGGGCCTGTGGGAAGTATGAGGCAGTGGACGTGGCCTTTGATCCCACGGCCGGGGTGCCTGGAGCTGTCTGCGTGCTCTGGGCTCTGGCAGCTCCACACGAGGATTCCAGAGCCCCAGCCCTTTCCAGCAGGGGGAACACAGCAGCTGCCCCCAGGCCCAGTGGAGCAGCAGACTGGTCACCCCTGAGCCGTGGGATCTGTGGGAATCTGCATCTGACACTCTGGTGCCCGCAGAGCTCAGGGGGATGCTGATGAGGACTCAGGTTGCCTCCAGCCCATCCCTGGCCTCTGCAGCCTGGCTTGTACCTTGTGTGCCACCTGTCACCACCTTTTGGGGGCCGTTGGTGACCGAACACTGCTGGGAATCCCGGCCAAGGTGCAAACACCAGGTCTGACTCGCTCCGGTGTGCCTGGAGGCAGAGCTGTGCCAGGGATGCCACCAAGGACTCCTACAGGTGTGCCCTGGCTGTTCCGGGAGCTGCCGTGGGTGAGCCCAGGCCCCAGCGGCGGCGTCGGGCAGTGTTCCGGAGGGAGCCGGAGGGCTGTGCATCCCGGAGCTCTGTTCCTCCCACCTGATCCTGATCCCGCCGTGTCCCCGGCGGTGACGCAGCCGTCAGTCCCTCCCGGTGCGGTGGCACCGGTACACGGCGAGCTGGGAGCCGTCGGCCGTGCGGGCGGGGGCGGCCGGGAGCCCCCCCAAGCACCCCCATCTCGCCTTGGTTACACAACATTATCATTTCATAATACTCTGAAATATACATGAAGTTGGCTGAATGCAGATGAAATTGCACCATTTACTTCATGAATATTTCATGAAGCCTCAGCTCCGAAGTTTCCAGCTGGCAGAGGCAGGAGCCGGGGCCGGACCGTGGCCCCTTCTGCCCCGTGCCGGAGGTGACAGGGACACACGTGCTGCTGTGTGCCCGGGCCAGCACCTTGTCCCACCCCCGGTCCTGGATGTCCTGTGGCCGCCACCATTCCGCCCGTCCTCCCCAGGCTGCCGTGGGCAGAGGGGCAGCCGCGTCCCCGGCTCTGTTACCTGGAGCCCAGGGTGGAGCAGGGTAGGGAGATGCAGAGTGCCGAGACGGTGTGTGACAGCCCAGAAAAATGGTGTTTCCCATGCCAACGGGCTGCTCTGCTTCCCCCGGCTGCTCCTCCTTCTCCTCCCCCTCAGGTCCTGCCTGCTCACTGGAGCTCTCCTTTCCCACTGCAGCATCCCTGGCAGATGCCATTACCAACCTCTCACCTCTCCCTGTGCCTCGGTGATGAAGACATTGAGTGCAGCAGCTGCTGCCTCTGGTCCCTGCAGCTCCTCACTCTGCTTCCTCCAGAGGGTCCATCCCCATCATGCCCCCCAGCTCTCCGTGGGGTCACTGGGGCCCCACTTTGGGGGTGAGCAACCCGCCACCACCTCCTGACATCCCCACGGTGGGCAGGGCTGGTCCCTCCTGGGACACCCTGACCCCTCTGCCCCTCAGGCAGGAGCTCTGCGGCCAGCGCCTGCTCAGCACTGGGCACTGCTTTGTATGGATGGCACAGCTTTTGGGGTAATGAAATATTTACAGGTCAGTGGTTTTGTGAGAAATGGCAGGGATCAGTCAATTCCTTTTCAGGGAGTAATTTTCTTCCCCTTCATGGCCTCTGTTCCATGTTGACAGTCATTAGCATGAGTGAGCGGCCGGATCGAAGGGGGAACGTCACATCTGTCACACGGATGAGTCGTGCTGGGCACGGTGATGCCTGCATGGGCCCAGCATGCCTGGGGGCCACCTTGGGCCGTGCCAGGACCCTTCTGCCTCCACTGGGGCATTTCTTGAGTCTATCTCTGCTGCTCAGCACAGTGCTACACCCCCTGCTCCAGGGCAGTGGCCATAAGGGGAGATGGTGCCATCCCTGGCTGCTGCTCCCTTCAGTTTCCTGCTGGTGGGCACAGCAGATCCCCGGCAGGAGACGTTTGGGATTGCTGAGCATCCTTCCCTGTGCTTATCAGTGACCTCAGGCTCCCTCATGATGTGGCAGGGGTGTGAAGGGTGTGCCCTGGCACCAGCAAGGGGACAGGAGCCATTCCAGGTCACAGCAAAGTGTTTTCTGCCTGCCCTGCCCTGCCTGCACTCCTTGCCTGCCCTGCATGCAGGATATGTTTATTGAGGGGCTGCAGCTTGCAGGAGCACCTGGGGGGGCTCTGCAGATGCTGTGGTGCTGTGAGCCCCTCTTTCCCCCCGCAGCAAGTGTCTGGGTCCCAGTGGGAGGAGCAGGACAGCCACAGGCAGTGGGGACGGCTGTCAGGGTCAGAGGTGTGTAGTGACAGGACTGTCATCCCTCTCCAGTTGCTCCAGCACTCCACATGTGGCTTCACCCAGCTGTGCGTGTGCCGTGACCTGAGAGTGCCATGACCAAGCAGGGTCAGCTGTGACTGGGCAGTGCCAGGCCGTGACTGGGCAGTGCCAGGCCGTGACTGGGCAGTGCCAGGCCATGACCAGGCAGTGTCGTGCTGTGCCACCCCTGCACCATCAGCACCACGTAGCACAGGTCGGGCACAGCCGCGGGCAGAGTCGGCTGGTGGGAATTGCCCTCGGCTGCAGAGATGGGTCTGGGGTCAGGCCAAGGCAGCAGGGTGGCCATGGGGCTTGGAGGAAACTGGCACATCTGTGGCAGCTGTGGTGGCAGCAGGGGACAGGTGCTGTGAGCAGCCCATAACCCCAGGCTCTCCCGTGTGGCACTGTCACACTGTGCTGGCAGGACACCTGTCACGGCCGAGGGTTGGTGGCCCACTGCGAGTGCTCGTGGCTCGTGGCTGGCATCTCGTCGTCAGTGCGGGTTCTGCACTCAGCTGATTGCCCTGACCTGTACTCTGCATCCGGGGGCTCCTGGCACGTTATTTTCTTAAAAAGGAGCAAATGTGGGAAACGGCGTCGTCAGCCCCGAGCTGACAGGCACAATCACCAAAATGCGGTGTCGGCAGGAACTGGCCCCACGCGCTAAATGACTTGAAAGGAAATGGCTTGGATTGTGCTGAGGAGGCAGAGTGTGGGGGGAGAAAGCAAGTGGAGCAAACAAAAAAACTTCATTAATTAAAGAAACTCGTTAATGAGGGACATTTAATCAGCTAACGATGATATCTACCCCATGCCTGCTGCAGCAGCCTCTGCGCAGGGCTGGTGGCGCGAGGCTGAGCCATGGGCAGGGTGGAGGACACTGCACAGGGGACACCTGGCAGGGGACACTGGGCAGAGGGCACCGTGTGGGGGAGGCACAGGGGAAACCAGGCAGGGGACCTTGGGTTCCCTGTCCCGGCCTCTCTGCTGCCATCCCTGGGGCAGTGCTGTTTGAGCACAGTGCCACAGTCCTGCTGGGACCTGCCCGAGCAGGTGGGCAGCAGGGGTGCCGGGGTACTGCTCGTGCCCCCTGGGCTGCCAGCTTTGCTCCAGGCTCAAGCACTGAACTGATCTGTCTCATTTTTAAACGAGGCCAAGGGCAGTTAAGGATCAGAATTTCTTTTACTGCAAGTGTCGAAAGCACCGTGTGGGAGTGTCCCCACACCCCAGGAGGGATGGGGGCTGGCAGAGCGAGGGGTGTCTATCACAGCCCCTGTCCCTGGCACCCACAGGCCAGCACTGTGCCATGGGCTCCTTGCATGGCCAGGCACCCCCAGCTGGGAGCACCCAGGGTGCTTCTCTTGGGCTGCAGAGGTGGGTCCCCAGGGATCCCCTGTGTGCTCAGTGCAGGGGGACACCTCCTGGGAGGAACAGGGGGGCTCTCACTGCCTGGGGCTGCCCAGGGATGGGGCTGTTCCAGCGGTGCAGGCAGCGTGAGGTGTGGAACTGAGTGGTGTGGTGTCAACAGGCACCACACAGCCATACCTGCCAGCATTCCCTTCCCCGTGGGACCCTCACCTGCAGCAGCCCCGATGGAGCTCTGTCCCCAGGGGGGGTGGACAGGCACTGGGAGCGGATGGGAGGTGCTGGAAGCCGTGGATCTGTGTCTGCAGCACCTGCAGCTCCAGTGACATGAGCAGCAACCGGGGGAACCCAATGGTCCCTGAATGAAATAATGCCCGGGCTGACAGGCACTGTGAGAGCCCTAATTGATAACTGACACAAACGTGGCTGTTGGGACAGGCTGACGAGGGGCCAGGAAGGCCCAAGGCCTGGGCAGGTGGGGACAGTCCCTGCCTGCCCACTGCCATCCTGGTCCCTGTGTGTTGGTGGCTGATCTTGGCTGCAGTGGCAGCAAGGATGTCACTATCCAGTGCAGGGCAGGCAGGAGGGGTGTGGGCTGCTCCTGGTTCTGTACATGCAGGCAGGGCACAGGACACCAGGGATCGGGCAGGGAGGGATGGGCACCAGGCACCGGGGATGCAGGCAGGCACCGTGAGAGTGACCACAGTGACCGTGGGTGTCTGCCTGCTCCCTGGAGAGGAGCTGGGTGCCGAGGATGGAGCCCTGCCGGGTGGAATTAGCACCTGCAGCGTGGGCAGGAGTGGCGTGGGCAGCTCCCGGCTGCCCGTCCCGGGGCAGGGCCGTCGGTGGGCTCGGCTCCTGCACCGTGACAGCCCCGGCCCACACAGGCAGGTGCACCGGGCTGGCGCGTCCCTGAACAGCTGAGTCAGCGCGGGCAGGCGCTGCTGGTGCTGCCGATGACTTGCAGATCTGCGGCGGGGCTATTCCCGCTGGGTTTCCGTGTGTCCCCGGTGCGGCTCTGCTGCCACCCTCACAGGCGCGACAGCCCCGCGGGCTGGGGATGGCAGCTGCCGGCGCGTCCCCCCTGCCGCCCCCACCGTCCCTCCGCAACAGAAATCGGCGACACACGCAATTAAGGAGCTTGTCTCTGCGGGCTGAGCCACAGATGGGTTTCACAGGCCAGAGGCTGCTGCAGCACGCTGTAAAGCATCCAAGGGGCTGCGGGCGCTGCCCCTCCCGGCCCTGGGACTGTCTCTGGGAGCTGCAGCTGTGCCGGCCGCAGGGGCAGCACACACGTGTGCCAGCGGGGACGGGCCGCGGGTGTGTGCTGGGCTGGGAAGGTGGACACTCGGTGGAGGGGCGGGTGTGCGGACCAGGCACAACCTGCAGCCCCACGCTGCCCTCCCAGCCCCACACAAACCCCAGCCGCCCTTGGCTCTTGGCATGGGTGCAGCTCACCCCATTTGACCAAGGTGGCCAAGCCAGCTGCGTTAGAGGAAAGGACCTAATCAAATATTTAGCAGTTAATTGATCCCTGTCTGGTGTTTGCCAAGGAACCATCAGCGTCCCTCCCTGACACCCTTTCCAGCCTGCCCAGCCGGTGCCGGTGTTGTGCAGCTCCCAGCAGGATGCTGCTGGCCAGGCTCTGCTTTGCCCTCTGCTGGGCTCCAAAATGGGGCCTGATCAGGTCTCCCTTCCCAAGGAGAGGCTTCAGGAGTTGAACCTTGCATGGAGGCCTCTGTCCTCCTACCCAAGCCCCAGCGCACTGGGCAGGCAGGGCATAGGAACGGGAGAGGATGGGGCTCAGCTGCTGGAAATGTGACCCCAAAGCCACCGCAGCACAGAGACAGCCCAGGGTTTGAGGGAGACACCGAAGGCTGGGGTGCAGTGGGCTGGGTGGGGCTGGGTCTGGCTGTGGAGTCCAGAACCCCATCCCGGGGCAAGCGGCAGCCCAGGTGTGCCAGCAGCTGAGGGGGCTGGTGCCGCTCTCTCGGCAGGGTAACCAGGACGCCACGGCCCCGCCGGACGCGATGGCTCAGCCCTACCCCCCCGCCCAGTACCCCCCGCCCCCCCAGAACGGGATCCCCGCAGAGTACGCCCCGCCGCACCCCCACCCCACGCAGGACTACTCGGGGCAGAGCACAGTTCCGGAGCACGCCATGACCCTCTACACACCAGCACAGAGCCACGCCGAGCAGCCGGGCACCGACGCCAGCACACAGTCCATAGCAGGGACACAGACGGTACCGGTAAGGCGGCGGCTCCGGGTGTGGGTGGGCTCAGGGCAGTGCCAGAGGCACTGGGGGGGTGCTGGGGCAGTCCTGTTGTGGGGATCCTGGGCAGTGCCAGAGGCACTGGGGGGGTGCTGGGACAGTCCTGCTGCGGGGACCCGGGGCAGTGCCAGAGCTGCCAGGAGGGTCATGAGGCAGTGGTGCTGCCTGGCCAAAGTCCCAGAGGGTACCAGGCTGGATGTTCCTGCCGTCACTCCCCCTCACAGCCCCCTGTCATTTCTCATCACTCGTCATCCCCCGGCTTGGCTCTGCTCTACAGGATCGTGGCAATTACAGGGCTGGAATGCAGCACCAGGAAGGTGCTGAGCTCAGCACTTTCCAGTCCTTCCACATGGTCCCGAGTGCAGTGTCTGGACCCACACCCTGAGCATCCCCATAGCCCCACCATCATCCCCCTGGCTCACCAGGAGGGAGGGACACCCATGGTGTACTTCCCAGAACCTGGGGACTGCAGGGTCCAGGGTGTCCCTGGGGGCAGGCAGGGCCAAGCGCAGGGCAGGGGGACATTCCTGCTGGGGACATGGGGCTGGCATGGCCAGGGGCTGACGGCAGCCGTGCCTCCACAGCAGACAGACGAGGCGGCACAGACAGACAGCCAGCAGCTACACTCCTCAGACAACACAGACAAGCAGCAGCCCAAGAGGTTACACGTCTCCAACATTCCCTTTCGATTCCGGGACCCCGACCTGCGGCAAATGTTCGGGGTGAGTACAGCTCCATCCAGCTGTCACTTCCCAAGGTCCTGTCCTGCCCAGCTCCTGTGTGTGGAGTGGGGAGTGACACAGAGCCCTTGTCCCCCTCCACTGTCCCCTTCCCAGCCCTCATCAGGACTCAGAGCAGTGCCAGCTAATGAAATTTTGGATGACACGCCCCAAGTCCTGTCAGAGTGGGAGCCATGGGAGGGACAAGGGCTTTCCCCTGCATGACCCTGGGGGTCCCCAGGTCTGGCCCCCAAGGCAGCCCTCTGTGCATCCCTGGCACAGAGCCCCATGCCAGCAGCTGTGGGTGCAGGGCCAGGGGCTTTGCAGGCACTCAGCCCTCTGTTCTCTCCACTTGCAGCAATTCGGGAAAATTCTGGACGTGGAGATCATTTTCAATGAGCGGGGCTCCAAGGTGGGTGATGCCCATGGCCAGCACCATACAGCGAGTCCCGGGGAGGGTGTCAGTGGAGCCAGGTTGCCCAGCAGTGCTGTAACCTGCTCTCCCCTCCTCTGCTGTCCCAAGGGACCCTGGCATGCAGTGCCCTGTCGGGGCAGCCCCGGCGCCAACCGGGGAGATCGTGCGGGTCCCTGCACCCGGCACTGGAGGGAGGAGAGGGCTCGCTCTGTCCCACCACGGGCAGCTCGTGTCCCTCTGTGTCTGGATGTCTCTGTTGTATCTTCCCTGCTTTCTGTGCCCCTCTCCCAGACTCTTCTCCCAGCTCGTGGGCGATTCTGGGGCCTCAGCCGGGACCCCCGGCCCCTGCGGGGACCCCAGTCTGGGCTCTTCATCTCTGCACTGTGGCAGCCTCACCTCCTGCGCCAGCTCTCCTGATTCACCCCCTCTCTCTCTCTGTCCCCACACCCTCTCTCTGTCTCTCTCTGTCTCTTTCTTTCTCCTTTTCTCCTCTGCTCACAGGGTTTTGGGTTTGTAACTTTTGAAACTAGCACAGATGCCGACCGGGCACGGGAGAAGCTGAATGGCACCATCGTAGAGGGCCGGAAGATTGAGGTGCTCAGATAAGTGTGCTAGTGCCGTGCCATGCCTGCGTGTGCGTGTCCCCCGCCCGGGCTGTGGGACGCCTGGGGGCAGCTCCGGGTCCCGGGTGCCCCAGGTAGCTGTGCCCAGGGTGTGCATGTGTCCCTGAATGTGGCACGGGAGCATGTGTGTCGGCTGCCGGGAAGGTCGTCGCTTGGCAGCAGGAGCGTCTGGCCCAGAGGAACGTCCCGGGTGCACGGAGAGCCGGGGTGTCAGCTGGGGCTGCATTCTGCCTGCTACAGACAAGTCTGGCAGACCCCCGTGCCCACAGCAGCCATCCCAGGCTCTGCTCTGGGGCTCTGCCCCGCATGCCATCCCCCCTGCTCTGTGCTGGGAGGGACGATCCACCCGCAGCTCCACACCTGCAGTGCCAGCAGCCGCCCAGCCCCGGAGGCTTTGATTTCTCCAGGCTTAGCACAGGGATCAGGCTCTGCCCATTTGCCGGCAGCTCCTCGCTGGTGGCTGGCGAGTGGTGGGAAGCAGGGTGGCACATGGCAGAAAGAGTGGGACAGAATGTCCCCAGCAGTGCTGACGGCAGAGAGGGAGCCTGGCAGGGCACAGCAATACCCCATGGCAAGGAAAACATCCTCCTCCAACAAAATCAGGCAGGGGCTCAGGGACAGCATGTCAGGGCTCAGCCTGAGCATGGCACCGCAGCTCTTGGGGCAGCAGCCCCCAGGCTGAGCCACACTCACAGCTGGAGCACGGAGGCCTGGGCTGGCTGGAGGCACAGGCAGGTCTGTGTACGGCGGGGTGCTGCAGGCAGGGACTTGCCTCGTGTCTCTGGTGCATCCTTTGCTCCAGCATCTGAAGCAGCAGCAACACGGGCTGACGCAGCCCAGCGGGCCCTGCACCACAGCCTCACCTGCTCCACGTCCCCCAGGCACTGAGCCCCGTCCTCTCTCTCCAGGTGAACAACGCCACGGCCCGTGTCATGACCAACAAGAAGGTGGCCAACCCCTACACCAACGGTAAGGGCCAGTGTCCAGAGGGCTGCAGCAGGCAGGGGCAGCTCCGGGCACCGGCACTGTCTGGCTGCCGTGAAGCTCTGGCAGTGAATGTTCTCCACACCTGCAGGCAAATGGGAGAGCAACTGCTCCTGCCCAGTGCAGGACTGGAGTCCCCCATGCCCTCCTCCTGCCTGGGGATGGGGCTGTTGCCCCTCAGAGCACCGTGAAGGGTGCCCTGTCCTCACCAGCTCTCTCTGCCCACAGGCTGGAAGCTGAACCCAGTGGTGGGAGCAGTCTACGGCCCTGAATTCTACGCAGGTAACATCGGGCTGCAGCAGTACCTGCTGTGGGTTCCCCCAAACGTCAGCTCTGTGCTGTGTCTGCCACTGCTCCGTGCAGTGAGCAGCCCCCGGCCCCTCTCCCTGTGCTTCACACTTGCCTGGACAGTTCCCCCTGTCCCATCCCCTTGCCCAGCATCCCCACAGGGCCATGTCCCTGCCAGGCTGAGGGTACAGGGGTGGGCTCTGCCACAGCTGCCCCGTGGGGGCCGTGTGGAAAGCCCACAGGTGTCCCCTGCCTCCTGCAGTAACGGGGTTCCCGTACCCCGCCACGGGCACGGCCGTGGCGTACCGAGGGGCACACCTACGGGGCCGAGGACGCGCCGTCTACAACACCTTCCGCGCTGCGCCGCCGCCGCCGCCCATCCCCACCTACGGAGCGTGAGTACCCGGGGGCTGCTGGGGCAGGGGAGGTGCTGCCCCGGGTCTGCACTGCCACCCCGGGGCTCTCACACGGCAGGAACGGCTGCAGCTCCTGCAGCGGCTGCCTGGCCCCAGGCTCTGTCCCAGCCCCAGTCTGCTGCCCTCGGGGTGACCCACACACCCACCAGCCTCCTGCACACCGAGGCACAGGATGTTATTCCAGCCAGGACGGTTGGTTTAATGGAAACTCTCTCCCAGCACGTGATGGCCTTGGTCACAGACACAGCCATGGCCTTCTGTGGCTGCTTTGCCCCTCCCAGCAGAGATCCTGCCCTGGCATCCTCCTCTGGCATGCCCTGCCCTTGGCTGTGCCCTCTGCGTGTCCCCGAGTCGCTGCCCAGAATCCCAGCCCAGATGTGCTTTTGGGGCCTGGACAGCCACTCCTTGCCAGCCAGCTGTGGGGCTGAGGCAGCTTGCCCCATCCTCTGCCCTCACACACTCCACTGCTCCCGGGGCACCTGCTGGGCTCTGATGCCTCTGCCTCATTTCCAGGGTCGTCTACCAGGATGGGTTCTACGGAGCTGAGATCTACGTAAGTGACACTGTGCCCAGGGCTGGGCTGTGGTGGGGACCTCATCCCAGTGCAGGGGGCAAGTGGCATCACACAGGTCCATGGTGGGCTCTGCCCCCCCCCAGCCTCTTCCCCTGGGTGGCAGCAAGGGCATGAACACAGTGCAGCTTCTCCAGAGCAATCTGGGTGGCACACAGCACACAGGGTCCTGTGCCCAGTCCTGTGCCCCTGATAGCCCTTTGCAGGGCTGGTGCCACGTGGGATTTACGGCCTCAGTTCCCTACACCCGCGTTTAACCTCCATGTCTGAGGAGCCAGCGGCGATATTTCAGGCGGCACTGAAGGATTTATCCAACGTGACACCTCATTAAAGCGAGCAGGGAGGTGACAGTCTCTTCTCTGGAAATTTAATTTTTTAAGGTTAATGTTTGTGAAAGCCCCTGGGGAATGGCAATGAGGCTGATGCCTGCCCGGTGGCACTGGCACCAGCTCCCTGTGGGCCCCACACTACTCTGCGCAGTGCCATGGGGCACCAGCTGCCCCCAGCCCCACCTCTCTGCAGGGGAGCAGCCCCCTGACCAGTCTCTCCTCCCTGCAGGGGGGCTATGCTGCCTACAGGTACGCCCAGCCCGCAGCAGCAGCGGCCGCCTACAGTGACAGGTAAGCACTGGGCACCACACCTGGGGGAGCTCCGTGCCACCCCCTGCCCTGCCCACTCTGACACCCCCAGGGTGAGCGCTGTGGGACGGGACAGAGTCAGGCATGGGGAGGGTGTCCTGCAAACAGGGACCCCTTGCTCCCCTCAGGGCTGGGCTGGAAAGGGTTGGCACCACTGCAGGGGGAGCAGGGAGGTCCCGGGGGGCTCCCAGGTGCAGCTGGGAGGGAGGGCTCTGAGGGGAGACAGGACCCCAGCTGCTGTCACTAACACCCACCGCTGTTTGCTCCTAGTTATGGCAGAGTGTACGCAGCAGCAGACCCCTACCACCACACCATCGGCCCCGCCGCCACGTACAGCATTGGCACCATGGTAAGAGCAGCCCCTCGGCCTTCCTCTGCTTCCCGGGGGGCTGCAGACAGCCCAGGGAGGGGTCTGGCACAGCGGCCACGGGGCTGTGGGGCACAGGGCAGGTGCGGGGGCTGTGGGAGGGGAGCGGGAATGGCGCAGCCCCTGCCTGGCTCTGTCTGCAGGAGAGGAAACCCCCACCCTGCACCCCTGCCCCACCTTCCCCTCACACCCTGCACAGTCCTGCCCATGCATGCCACTTCCCGGGGGCCTGGCTGCCCCCCAACCGGCTGCCTGGTCAGGTCCCAGGACCCCCCCTCTCATCCCAGTGCAGGACAGTGTCCTCAGGGCCCCACGTGCAGCCACACACGGGGGGCACTGCGACCCCTCACATGCCACAGCACTCGGCCAGCTCTGACAGCATCAAAGATGAAAAACTGCACTCACAGCTGGGAACACAAAGCCAACCTGCCTTTTTCTGCCTTTTTTTACTCCCTTGGCACCCCCAGCCCTGGGCAGCTGCTAGTGAGGGGCCACGGGCACTACATCCTGGGTGTTTTCAGCTCAGTGCCACAGCAGGGATGGGGGCAGCTCCTTGGCAGGCGTGGCACAGCAGTGGCACGTTGGAGGCATAGGGCAGCCCCTGCCCCCAGGGCAGTGCCCTCGGCCACTACAGAGCCCGGGCAGCACTGGGCACCCTGGCCCTGCCTGCCCCTCACATCCCAAGGACAGCAGCGATTTGGTGTCATTTGAAAAAGGAGAAAAACAAACAAACAAAAANAGAGAAGAGAAAAAAAGGGAAGATCTAGGCTTTGGCTGTCTCTGAATACTGATTGGCTTTTTTTTCATCTTTGATGTTGCAGGCTAGTCTATACCGAGGAGGGTACAGCCGCTTCACTCCCTACTAGCAAGACAGACCCAGCCCCCCCACCACTGCCCCCGATGCTCACTAGCACCAAACCAAACCAGGCAGACAGAGCCGAGGCCGAGCCTGCGGAGGAGCCGCGGGTGCTGCCCGGGTGGCCGGGGCTGGCGCCGGGCTCTGTGGGGCCGCAGCACCCCACACCCATAGGGTTACCTCAGCCGCTCCGTCCTGCCGCCTGCCCGCCTCTCCTGCACATCCGCCCGCCCCGGGGACTGCGGGCAGTGGGGCCAGCCCCGACAGCGCCCCGTTCCCACAGCGGGGTGTGGGGTCCCCCCGCTGCCCTGGCTGCGGTGCAGAGGGTTCATCCCCCCGTGAGGCAGGCGGGGCTGCTCAGCCTGCAGGGATGCTGGCTCCACAGGCGATGGGGCTCGGGGTGACAGCAGCCCCCCGAGCAGCCCCTCTGCCCCCATAGGAGAGAGAGGAGCCAGCTGGGGTTGCTGCCAGCTGTGGAGACTGACGAGGCTGGGGTTGGGTTCAGGTTCCCGGGGCAGCCCGCGGGGCAGGAGCGCTGCTCTGCCTGGTCGCGCTGCTCTGCGGAGCTGAGTGTGATGGGCTGGGCTGGCTGCGGAGCTGTGTGGGATGGGCTGGGCTGGCTGCACGGGCTCGGTGGGCTGGGACCGTGCCTGTGTGCCCCCGGCCAGCAGTTCGGCCCCAGTGCTCCAGCGAAAGACCTGCCTTTCTTGTTTCTGTTGTAGTGAACCCGTGGCCGTTTCCTTCTGGGACCAGGAAGGGCAAAAAATATCCACACACACACACACACTCAAAAAAAAAAAAAAAGGCTGAAAANATCAAATCAACAAAAAAGAAAAAAAAGAAGAAAAAAAAACCCCAAACAAAAAAAAAAAGAGAAACAAAGCCAAGCGGCAGCAGCCAAGTGAGTCCCAACTGTCCACACACACCGAGTGAGCGAGTCCCAGAGGAGCCGCGGCAAGCACCGGCGGTCGGATGCGCCGGAGGGACGCCCAGCGCCCCGGCCCCACAGCCCAGCAGGGAGGGAGCCGGTGCAGGCAGGCGTGAGGGTCCGCGGGGGTCCGTGGGGCCCTCACCCGCCCAGGTGCAGGGCCTGGGCACCACGTCTTCCTTTCCCTGGTGCAGCAGCGCTGGGGGTGCCGGCAGAGCGCTGCGCCCTGCCCGGCTTGTGGGACCGGGTGACGGGGTGGGGACCTGGCTTCGTGCCACCCGAGCCCCGGCGCTGGCGGCCATCAGCGTGTCAAGTGTGCGAGGCCTCAGCTCCAGCGCGGAACTGGGGCGGCGGCGCGGCTGCGGTGCTGAGGTATTGCAGGGGACGACCCTCTGCCTTTTAAAGGGAATTTTTGTTAAGAGGAGCTTGCAACTCGCTTGTGACCCCTTCCCCTTCTTCCTCCCGCCTTCCCTGACACCTGTGCTCCCGCCCTGCCTGGACCAGCCCTGACCGAAGCTGGGCCAGGCGCTCCCCCCAGTCCCACTCCCGCTTTCTCTGCGGCACGGGACACGCTCATGGCCACCCGTCCCTGCCTGAGGCAGCGGGATGCCCCCAGCCCTGGGTGCGGGGTCTCGGCCACCGCATCACCCACAAGGGACCCACCCAAGCCACGAGGTTGGGCTGCAGCCACAGGCAGACTGGGTGCGGTGCCCGGTGGCACGGGGCTCCGCGGAGCCCATCCCGGGGTGCAGCGCCGTCCCGCGCCCTTACGGCTCTGCCACTCCTCAAACCTCACTTTATAGTCTGCAGACGCCCCCGACGCCCCAGCGATGAGCTCCCCCTTTTCTATTCCCAGTGTACATAGCCCCGGCCCCCCCGTACAAAGCTCCGTCCATCGCTGTACTGGCTTCTCCCTTACAGCACCCCTGCGCCGCCCCGGCGTGCGGGCTGGCGCCGGCCCATCCTGTATGCTTAAAAGTGTGACCATTCTAATAAACAGTATTATTATTATTATTATTATTACAAGGATTATTATTATTATTATTATTATTATTGAAATTATTAATAAAGATTTCTTTCTTCAACCAGGGCGACTCAGGTTTTGACTGGTTGCGCTGCAGGGGGCGCGGGGCCGTGGCTGCTGCAGTGGATCTGGCTGGGCAGGGGGTCACAGCCTGTGGGCAGGTGGGGAACCCTTGGGACCCCCAGCCTCGCCATGGTGAGGGAGCAGGGTGCTGCATGAGGAGCCCTCTCCTGGCTGGGCCAAGCCCTTCGTTCGTGGAGCCATCAGGTAATACATTCCTGAGCACGTTCCCTGCCTCAGGAGCAGCAGCTCCGCTGCTGGCATTGGTGTCCCTGGCGGAGCCTGCATTGTTTAGGGACACGGCTTGGGACCCTGCGCAGGAGCGCTCGCCTGCTCCTGCCCGCTAATTGCTTGCTCACCAGACTGTGAGAAAATAATTGCTGCTATAAATTTTCTCTCCTCCTCACAAGGTGCTCAGGGGAGGCAGTGTAGGCTGGTGGCACTGGGCTGGGTCCACGTTAATGAGCACAGCGGTCACCCTTGCTGAGCTGCTCCTCGGGGCTGCTGCAGAGCCTGTGCTGGCAGCTCCTCACCAGGCTGAGCCCTGAGGGGACTGTGCATCTTGGGGTCTTAGGGTGAGTATCCCCAGCCTGTGGGCAGACAGCTCGAGGCCAGGAGGGCTGCAGGAACTGGTGGGGTTCTCAGGGCAGGTGCCTCAGTGGGCCTGCAGAGTGAGAGCTGAGCACAACCACAGGGGTGGGAGGAAAGGGACTCATCATCCCAGGGTGATGAAATGCAGCCTCCCTCTGTGTCCCCGGCCCACAGCCCACCCACCAACCCACCACATGGAGGAGACATAGCCCGGGCTGACCACAGTTGCTTTAATGCCCATCTGAGCTGATGCCACTGCCTGGTGCGGAATAGACCAGCACGAGGCGGCCCCAGCGCTCGGGGTCCACGGGCAGCTCGTCCCGCAGCACCGGTTCCACCAGCAGCTCCAGCCGGCAGGACTGTCCCGGCGCCGGCTGCGGCACCAGCAGCCCCACGGCACGGAACAGGCAGCCCTGTGCCAGCCCCAGCACCTGCGGCGCCGTCTGGCCCAGGCGGCACCGGGCGCCCTGGCTCAGGACACGGAACCACCTGGCACGGCCGGGCGGGAAGGACCAGCGCAGGGTGAGGCTGAGCGAGAGCTGCTCGGGCTCGGGGCCCTCCTGCCACCAGAGCTGAGAGGCCGTCACGCCGTACACCTGCAGCGGGGAGGCCGCCAGGCTGGCCGTGTCCAGCACCTGCGAGGGAACCACAGCACCACCAGGGTCAGGGCAGGCACCCACCACCTTCCCGGAACAAGGGTGGCACCGGGGCGGGTGTCCCCGCCAAGCCGTGGCAGGCACTCACCCGCATCTCCCCAAGGAGGCAGGTGAAGGAAGTCTCCTGCGGGCTGGGCTGCTGGCGGGATACAATCACGAACAGGTCTTGTAAGCTGCAGCCCTGCAGCTCCAGCTCATAGCACCTGAGAGGGAAGAGGCAGAGCAGGAATGGTACCAGGGAGCCCTGGCGTCCCATGACCCTGCCTGTGGACACAGGGTGCAGGCAGGGCACTCACCGGCTGGTCCAGCCGTGGGAGCCACGCTGGCAGGCGGCGAGCAGCTTGGCGAGGCCGGGCGGCGGCGCCGGGAGGAACCGGGGGTGGTACCGGCCGTTGGGTTCTGACAGAGGGAGCCAGGGCAGGGGGTGAGGGACTGAGCTGGTCCCACGCTCTACAGCAGGTGCTCACTGCAGAGAGCACAGGGGGACAGGTTCCTCACCAGGCAGGGAGGTGGGGTTGCCCTCGAAGCACATCCCTGAGTCCCCGGTGGTGACCTCCAGTGCCACTGTGAAGTCATCGGGCTGTGGCCCCTCCATCTTATAGAGCAGGGTCAGGAAGAGCTTGGGAGGGGCCGGCATCTGCAAAGAGAAGAGGCTGATGACCCCAGATCCACCCAGAGAGAGACAGAGACAGAGACAGAGAGACAGAGACAAAGAGAAGGTGCATCGTGTTAGGTGTGCTGGGCAGTGTGGGCAGAGCCTGGGCACACTCGCCACAAGGCCCTGGGGCCACACAGCTCGGGCCATGCAGGCCATGTCAGGCTGACATGGTGCCAGCCCAGTGCTGAGGAGGGGTAAAGGGCTTCACCCCAACTCACCGGACACCCACGCGCTCCTCGCCGGGGGGAATGGTCCCCTGCAGCTGCAGGGAGCTGCCCCCACACCAGGCATCCTGCAGGCAGCAGCTGGTGCTCAGCACGCCTTGGTCCTCCGGGTACAGTGGCTGGATGTCCTGCGCACTCAGGTCATACCAGGGCCCAGAGTCTTCATCCTACAGCACAGGGAGAGCTGAGCTAGGGGAGCTGAGAGCAGGAACCCAGTCTGACCAGAGCAGAGCTGTCACCTTGCACCCACCTTCCCATCCACGAATGTGCTGGTGCCCGTGCCCAGGCAGAAGGAGGTGGTGAGGGGCAGCGTGCAAATGCTGTGTGTGGGCAGGTACTCAGCCAGTGAGCCCCAGAACCTGCAGGCAAAGGAGGATATCAGGGCAGAGACCCCTGTTATGGTCACTGCCCTGCACGGCCTCAGGTATCACCTCAGCCGGGACAGAATGAGGCCAGCTGGCTCCTGGTCAGCAGCCATGGTGTTCTGACAGCCACAGTGTCCCTGTAGCTGTGTCCTGTGTCCCACAGCCCTCCTGAGCCAGGGCACTCCCAGCCCTGTTCCTCCCCCAACACCGCCCTGCTGAGCTGCCCTCACCTGTTCTCGTTCTGCAGGAAGTTTTCCTTCCCCAGGTGCTCATAGACCCAGCCAGGGGCGAAGATGGCTGCGGAGAGGCCGTACTGCCGGATCAGGCGCAGGGACTGCAGAAATGAGCCGTGAGCAGCATGGGCCAGGCCAGGGCAGGTAGTCACCTTGTCACCTGTCCTGTCCCCGCTCCCCCCAGGTTCCATTGGCCCCGTGGTGAGGCAGGACACCATAGAGATGTGCTGCAGCGTCTCCCTCTCCAGGATGGCAGCACTGGGATCCTCCAACTCCCTGTTCATGCATGGCCAGCACCCTGGGATCCCTCACTCTTCACCAGTGCACTCCCAGGTTAGCAGCCCACCACAACACAGCCCAGCAGGCCACCAGTGGGACCTCAGAGCCCTGTGCTGGGGAGGTCCAGGGTGGCACTCTGGCCCAGCCCTGTCACACCCACCTTGTAAGTGTCGAAGCCACCACCAATCACATCCCCACGGCCAAAGACATCAACGCCGACATAGATGTCATTTTGGCGTGGACCAGCCAGCCTCTGCGTGCGCTCCAGCTGCTCCTCCTTCCAGTTGTAGTTGGTGAACAGCCCATCACAGGCATCAAAGAACATCCTGGGGACAAGAGTCAGAGTGGCAGGGCAGAAGCTGTGGTCACACATGACCTCACCAAGGGCCGTGCAGGTTGTGCCTGACCGCCGCCATGCTGGGTTTGGGGCGGGCTCATGCCCCCTGCCTGGGGACAGTTTTGCCAGCCTCACCTATTCTGATCGTTCAGCTCGTTCTGCCACCTCAGTGTGCCATCCTTCAGGACGCTGTCATACCAGATCACCAGTCCCCCCGGCACAGCGCTGTGCACCCGTGCCGTCAGCTCCCGCAGGAAGAGGGGCAAGTTCCCCACGGCTGCCGCCTGCCAGGAGAGAGCAGAGACGGGTGGTGAGGGCACAGGGCGGGAGGGAGGTGGGCAGGGAGAGGCAGGGCCACCAGGACTGACGCTCAGCGGGTTCTCGATGTTGACCAGCCAGCCGTCGAAGCGGAAGTGCTGGGCAATGCGGGCCAGCTGCTCGGCCACGGCGCCGTACGCCTCCTCCCCGCCGGCCAGGAACGCCTCACACAGCTTCTCCCCGTCCGTCCACTCCGTGATGAATGTGCCTGGGGAGGCAGCGAGGCCAGCGTCAGCCACACGGCCTGGTGAATCCACCTCTCTGCTGGGGCTGCCCCAGGCTCAGCCCTGCCCTCACCCAGCACAGGGACGCTGTTGCGGTGCGCTGCATTGGTCCAGACCACGGGCGGGATGGTGACGGTGTGGTGGCTGAAGTAGACGAAGATGTCGATGTAGCGCCAGTGGTAGAAGACATAGGGGTTGCTTGTGGCCGAGCCCTGGATGAACCTGCAGAGGGAAAAGGGTTGGGCAGTGTAGGAAGGACGCTGGCAGATGCTGCGGGGTTGGGCAGGAGCCTGACTCACAGCTGGGAGCTGCGCAGAGCTGAGGCACTGAGCCACCTCTGAACATCCCAGCCTGAGCAAGGCTTCCCCAAGCACTGGTGCCAAACACCCCATCCCTGCTCACCTGCGGCTGAGCCGGCAGGAAACATGTCAGGCAGAAACAAGTGCCGTGGGGATTGAGACACTGAGCTCCACACCTCCCCTCCACCTAGCACATACCTGTCCTCCAGGTACCCGCCACGCATGTCGTGGCACACCAGTGTCCGGGGCCTCCTGCTGAGGAGCGGGGGCTGGCGCCTGGCCAGAGGCACGGCTGACACATTGAACTCATCGTTGCTGTTGGGCTGCCAGGCCAGCAGCTCCTCCAGGCCGGACAAGAAGAAGCTGATGGGCTCCGTCGTCTTCGTGTCAAAGTATTTTGCTGGGAATGATGGGGAGACAGGCCAGGGTCAGCAGTGAGAAGCTCGGTGAGGCACTGACACCGTCCCCATCCCGGGGGGGCGCGGGGGTGCAGCTCTCACCTGGCAGAGGCTCCGGGCGGTCGCTGATGGTGTCGTGCAGGACAGTGGTTCCCTGGATGTCCGCCACGGGCTGGAAGCTGCCCCGGGAGGTCACTGAGGGGCCGGGCCGGGCCAGCACCGCGGCCAGCGCCGACCGGGCCCTGCCAGACCCCGGTCCCCATCACAGTCCCGGTCCCGGATCCCATCCCCATCACCGTCCCCGTCCCCATCCTGGTCCCGGACACGATCGCGGCCTCCGCCCGGCCCCCGCCATCCACCTCCGCCGCCGCCGCGGTGCCCGCTCCGCCTCCGCCGGCTCATCCGCCGCGGCCCCGAGCTCGGTTCCCGTCCTCTTCCCGCGCCGCGCCGGCCCCTCCGCCGCCTCCGCCATGGCGCTGCCGCCGCCGCCGCCGCCGCACTGACAGCGGCGCCGCCGCCACCGGGCCCGGCTCTACCGGGGGCGCGGCCCCGGAGCTCCGCCCGCCCGGGCCCGCACCGCCCCGGGCACCGCCCGCCCGCTGTCCCGGGGCGGGACGTGTCCTGGGATGGACCGCGTGTCCTGGGGTAGGGACGTGTGTCCTGGGATGGGCCGCACGTCCTGGGAGGAACACATGCCTCTGGATGGATTGTGTGCCCCGGGGCAGAAGATGTGCCCCAGGATGGGGATCTCTGTGCTGGGATGCAACCTGTGTCCGTAACCTGTGCAGTCTGGGATGGAGATGGTACCGGGTCCCCAGGGGCCAAGGAGCTTTGCCCATGCCATGGGACAGGGCTGGGGCCCTGGGCTGATGCCCCCACCCCACAGGTACAGCAGCGAACGGCCTGACCTGCCTCACTTGGCCTCCACCATCCACCCACTCCCCACATGTGGGGCCAGGGCTCTGTTTAAAGCCATCCTCAGTCCCCCCCAACCCATTCCCCTCCCTCCTGTGCTTGGGTGCTGGTTTCCAGCTGCAGCCCTGCTCAGCCCAGCCACAGACCCACCAACACAGACCCTGACACCCAGCTTCACCTCAGACCTATCTCCTCTCCGTGGATGTGCCAGATAACCTGGACTCCTGACAACCCTGCCACTCTTCCCAGCCTGTCCTGTTCCCGGGCTGACACTTCTGTCACTGGACGCAGCTCCTGGCCCTTGGGGCGCAGCTGGCCCATGCAGTGCCTGGCACAGGTCTCCCAGCTCTCCAGGGACAGTTTGCTCTTCCCTCTCCACCCCCAGCTCAGCAGCACCATGCCAGTCCTCAGCTCCCGGGAGCTCCTGCACCCCAGGAGCAGAACCCTGCCCTGAGTCCCTCAGAGGCCCCCCACACACAAAGCAAGAGGACACTGAGGGTGTGAGCAAGGCTGGAAGTGTGAGGTGTTTAATGTGGCACGAACTGAATGGGGGGGTCAGCGTGCTGGCCCATGCTACTGCTGCATCTACACAAACATGAAGCCTGGCCAGCAGATAACCTAACAGAAGAGGAAGTGGCTGAGGCCAAAGGCCCCACATCCAGGGCTGCTGGTGGGGAGAGAGCCCTTCCTGAGCAGAGGCTGTGGCGAGCACTGACGCAATCTGCAGAGGGAAGTGACACAATTCACTCCCCACAGGGGTACCCAGCCCCGCATTGCAACACCTGCACCACGGAAGGAAAGAAGGCCCTTACTGGTTTATTGCCTTTCCTGATGGTGCTGAGCACCTTCTGCCCATTCCAGCTGGGGAGCACGGCCTGGCACGAGGAGGAACACGGTGCAAGTGTCTGTGCTGCCTCACACCAGGGCACCAGCAGTCACACTGTTCCACTGGTGTCAGCTCAGCCAGTGCCACAACAGGCTGTGCCTGGCAAACCCAGCTCTGGAGTGGGGAGAGGGGCTGAGCTCCCTGCCCGCCCCAGGTGAGCAGCTGCTTCCTGGTCACTAATGTGGCAGGGGCTTAAAACTGCTCCAACTCTTCCAAGTGTGTCTGGTTGGCCTTGAGGCGCTGGAGTGAGGGAATTCACACACTGGTGCAGCTGCTGGGGGTAGTGGCACTAGGGTGACTAACAGCATAATGGGGGTGGCACTCCTGGGACGAGAGGGACAGGGACGTCTTGGCCACCTGGCCTGGCACAGGAGGAGTTGGGGAGGCCTAGTGCTCAGGGGTCCCCACTGTACTTGATGAGGTGGCCACTGAAGGTGATGTAAGTGTCGTACTCATCGCTGAAGACGGCGTTCTCACGCTCACCCTTGTAGAGCCGCACCCAGACCTCATCCTGCTCCTTCAGCTCCAGCATGACGCTCTGGCTCTGCATGATGCTGCGGTCGCTCACCTGGGCGTAGAGGATCACCACCTCCGCCCCGTTGCGCATGATGTGCAGGTACGTCTCCTTCTGGTTCCAGGTGTGCACGTTGAGGCTGAAGTAGTAGATGCCGGGGATGTAGCAGTAAAACTTGCCCGTGAACATGTTGAAGTGGTCGTAGAGGTTGACAAACTCCGTGTCGAAGATGAGGGTCTGGTAGTAGTCGTTACTGTGCAGGGGTTTCTTGCGGCCCACGGAGAAGGCGGCGTAGTGGCTCTTGCAGCGCTCCCCGGGGGCGCCCATGCTGCCCTTCTGTCCCTTGGGCCCTGCGTGGCCCCTGCTGCCGGCCACCCCCGTCTTGCCGAACTTGCCCTGCATGCCACGCTCGCCGCGGTCCCCCTTCTCTCCTGGGCAGAGCAAGGAGGGAGAGTTGGGCTGTCAGGCAGGGGCCAGAGCTGAACCCAGCACCACAAAAGCCCCTCGCCCAGAGATGGATGGAGGGAGCACAGACCCACCAGTCCTGCCCCTGTCCCTCCCCAGGGTCTGATGCTGCTGTCCAGAAGCCACCAGAGCAGGGGCTGCTCATGCCCCAGCGTGGCTCCTGCCCTGTCTGTGCAGGGCACAGGACCACTGGCACCACCCCAGCTTCTCATTCCCACTCTGTGCAAGAACTGGCACTGTGAGCCCAGCTCAGCCCTGGGGCACTGCTGACAACACAGCAGACCTCACCTTTCAGGATGGTCATGTTGATCTGAGGCATGGGCTGGTACTGGGGGTAGAAGCGCTTTTCGGGTGGGGGGCAGCAGCGGACACAGCGAGGCTGTGGGGGCAGCCCCTCCCGGCCATCATCAGCCTTCTGCTCCTGCGGGGCCCTGGCGAGGCAGAAAGCAAAGGACAACAGGGAGCTACGGGGGGGCGGGGGCCCTCTGCGGTGCCAGGGCTGCCCTGGCCCCCGCTGCAGAGCACCCTGGCTCTGGGGTCCCCTCACCTGGCAGCTTGGTGCTGGGGTGGGGCCTCGCTGGGGTCTGTCCACCATCGCTGGTCAGGGATGGAGCTGGTCTGGCTGCCCACAGGGCAGGGCAGCAGGAAGATCAGCAGGACACCATGCACCCACGGCCCCTCCATGGCTTGGCAGTGCCCTGTGAGGTGCCAGGGACAGCTGAGGGAGACAGGAATGAAACTCCCAGCCCAGCCATGCCCCGAGCTCTCCTGGGACAGGACCTGTGCACTGCACAGCCCCCGTTTTCTGGCTGAGCTGTGAAACAGTGTCACCTCAGTGAGCACCTGGGGAGACCCACGCTGGGGCAGTTCGGGGGCTCTGGGCTCACCAGCATGAGGGCCTTGCAGCCCCTGAGCCCTGGCACATCTGGCAGATGGGATTACCTCAGAAGCTGAGAGTGGAGCAAAGCAGCAGCCTCTGACCGGGCCAAGTCCTGGACCAAGTGCTGCTGCTGCTGCTCAGCCTGGCTTCAACTGCCTCCCATGGATGCCCAAGAGCAGCAATTTAGGATGTCAGCACCTGAAAAATTACAGACAGCTCCAGATGCCATGTCCAGGGCAAATGTCAGGGTGCAGCCCTGGTTGTGTGTGGGACCCAGAAAGGGTGTCTGCACCCCACTCCTGAGAGGGGCTCCTGTGCCCTGGGGGCTGCCAGACTAAGGGTTGGCAAGGGGACAAGACCTACTCCCCCAGAAACAGGGATGTGGGCTGGCAGCCCTATCTGGGAGCTGGCTGCCACAGGGAGAAACCTTTCTGAGAGCCCACACCCTGTATGGGGCCAAAACTAATATTTGCAGTGGTGGTGGCACCGTGGCCCAGCCCGGGCGCTTCGTGACCCCTCCTTCTATTATCAAAACCGTATCTGCCGGAGCCGTGGGGCCGGGCACGCAGCACCTCGCCCTTTGGCCCCGAGGCACCAGGACAGCCTTGGCCAAACAGGGGCGCAGCACTGCCCAGCGCCGGGCATCGCGTGGCAGCAGAGCCCGACCCGCCATGGGGATGGGGATGGCGGCCCCCCCGGCTCCTATCTCAGCCAGGTGCCTCCCTGGGTGGGGATATGGGTGTGGCCTTCGCCGTTCTGCCCTCCCAAAGAGCCTCCCGCGGCACCGCCCGGCTGCGCTCCGCGGGCTCCGCGGGCTCCCGGAGCGCCGGTCCCGAGGCGCAAAGGGCCCTCCCGGCCCTGTCCTGTGTTCTGCGGCTGGGCCAGGCGGTGACGGATTTTGGGGCAGAATCCTGTTGTTTTGGTGAGCGCCTGCTCTCAGAGCGCCGGGGTCTCCAGTCAGTGATCGGTGGCGGTCACCGTTGTCCCCAGGTGTGGGGTCCAAGGGCCCGCGTGTGCTCCCCCAGCGGGTGCGGAGGGCGTTTGAGGCCGGGGGCGGATGCCTGGGTTATGAGTCACAGGAGCCGGGAAGGGGCGGAAGGATTGGGAAAGGCTCCAAAGGGCTTTTCCTGCTGCTCAAATTCTCTGCCAAGGGCCTGGCCCCTTCATACACTTCCCGGTGTCCCTGTCACTCCGTCTCTCACCCCGTTGTCTCGGTGCTTCCAGGTGTGGTGGGAGGCAGGGGAGAAGCAGCTTCATGGATAGAAGCGTGGAGGAGGCCAACCAGGGGCTTGTGAGCAGGTATCACCCAGGAGAGCCTCGGCCCTGGCCCTGCTCACCCTGCCTGGCCTCCAGCTGTGCCAGATGCACAGCACTGAACACGGCATGGAGCACGCCGGGGGTTTGGGAAGCCTTGGCTTTCCCTCAGCTCTGGGACCATCACACCAGGCGTTCCTCTGGGACCTGGAGCAGGCTTGGCCCTGGGGAAAACGCAGTGTCACAGGGAACTGCTCCACGAGGAGAAACCCTGCACCAGGAAGTTCCCATGGTGGAAGGCAGTGCTTCCCAGGCTGCGGGGAGCAGAGGCGAGTGTGCCGTGCACGCAGGGTGCTGTCAGCAGCACACGGGGCTGGCTGGGCCCCCAGCGTGTCCCCCCGGCCCCCTGCAGGTGTGCTGGGCGGGAGGTGCCCACCTGTGCACAGGCACACACAGCCCTGCCGAGGGACGCGGGTTTTTCCTGTCAGGGTTGGCTGCTCTCCAGGAGCAGTCAGAGATTTAAACTCAGTGGCTGCAGAAGCCTTGGGACTGCAAGTCAAAACATCCCAAAATACATTCCAGATGGAGATGAAGACTAGGATGAAACAGAACAAAGCCTAGGGGAGGGATGAGGGGCTCAGGGCAGTGTGGAGGTAGCAGGACATGCACTCACAGCTCACCCTCTCCATTTAGGGTGGTGGGTACGAGCTTCCCTGTACCACAGCAGCCACTGTGTCCCGGGGTCCTGCTGGTGGACCTGATGCCCCACGTTCTGCTGCAGATGCTGGAATGGTTGCAGAGCCCTTTTTTTCCCCTGGAGCACGGCAGACCCGGCAGGCAGGAGGGTGGGGGCTGCATGGGGCAGATGTGGGGAAGGAGCATGGGCTACTTGCAGCCCTCCAGCTTCTGTAGCACCAGCAAGATATTGTGCTGGGGACCTCAACAGCCACTGAGACCCCCAAAAAGATGCTGAAGGTGCTCCAGCATGGGCTTGACGTGTTCATAGCAATGCGGTTTTTGGGAGTACAGCTAGGGCAGGGCTGGGGGGGATCTGTGTCCTCCCAGAACCACGGTGGATCGGGCTGTGCCCTCAGAGTACTGTGAGGCTCAGCCCTGTGGTCCCCACTGCTCCTTGGCAGGCAGGGCAAGGGCCTCGTTCCACTGGGGGGCACAGGGACCGATCCGCCTGGCTGGGCGAGCGCCAGGACAGCCGAGCCTTGCTTGGCGAGGCGGAGCCGCCTCCCGGTACCTCGGCAGCACCCGCCGATGGGAGCACGACCCCTGCGGCTCCGGGGGTGATCGTCGGTCCTCCCGAACCTGCCCCACCTACCTCTGGGGCACGGCTTCTCCCTCGCGGCGCTGCCTTGGCTGCCCTAGAGCATCGCCCGGGCCAGCGCAGAGCCTGCCCGAGGCCGACCGCTGCCTCCCGCTCCGGAGCCGCCTCTCCTCGCTCGGCCCGGGCGGAAATACACTTTTTGGAAGCGCGGGAGGCAGCGAGGCGCGGGACGAGGCTCGCAGCCCTCCCCCGCCAGATGTGCACCCGCCGCTGCCTTAACCATGTGTGCTCCCGGGACCGGCCGCCCCAGCCATTCGTGCTCCGGACCCGCCGCACCGGGAGCGGAGGCGGCACGTGCCAGCGGCTCCCCAGAGCTGCCGCGGGATCCCGGAGGGTGCAGCTGGCCCCGGCCCAGGACCCTGCCCCGTGCCGGCGGCGCCGAGGCCATTCCCAGCCCCGAGGGCAGCACGGCCAGCACAGCCCCACCGCGCTCCGGCCTTTGACAGCCGGACACGCACACGGGTCCCAAGGTGCAGGGCTGGGGGTCTACCCCGCTGCCCCACCCCGAGTGGCGGCGGGATACAGGGGGCAACCAGGACAAGGACAGAATGTGTTGCGGACTGGAGCAGGGCAGCACTGGGGTCATGCCCGCCGGGCAGCCGGGCAGTGCCCACCCCGCAGAGCCGGCTCGGGCCCCGTACTGCTCCCGGGCTGGGCTCCAGCCGCCCGTGCGCGGCACCCGGCTCCGGCGGGCCCTGCTCAGCGCGGACCACAGCTCCCGGCAGTCCCCGCGGCGCAGCGGGAGAAGAGGTGGGGGCGCGGTGACGCGCGGCATCTCCTGGGAGCTGTAGTTCCTGCGCCAGACGGGGCGGTCTGGCCGCTGCCAGGCACGGCGGCTGCGCGCGGGGGAGGCGGCGCCGCGGTGAGCGGGGACACGGGCGGGGGGCGCCGGGCCGGGCTATAGGAGGGGGGTCTCCGCCGGACGGACACACCGCGGATCTCCAGCACCCTGTCCGGGCGGCAGCGGTGGGGTCCTCCGGGCTCTGCCCCGCGCGGAGGTCCCGGGGGCGCGGGCGACCTCAGGGCCCCGCTCGGTCCGGGCGGTGCCCCGGCTGCCCGTCAGCTCGGCCGGGGAAGGGGCGCGGGGGTCCCTAAGGGCGCGCCCGGCGGAGGCGGGGAGCCCCCGTGTCCTTAGAAGGGTGTCCCGTGTCCGTGTCCGGGGGTGTTGGGGGTCCCCGTGTCCATGCCCGGGGTCCCCGTGACCGTGCCCCGAGGTTTTGAGGGTTTCCCGTGGCCGTGCTCAGAGCGGGCTACAAACGCGGCGGAGGTCAGTGCACCGAGAGGGGTCCCCGGGGCTGTGCCGAGGCCCACGCCCCGGGATCCCGACAGGATGAGAAGCGCTCCCGTGCCCCCGACCCGCGGGCTCCGTGCCTGTGCCGCACTGGAGCTCCCCTGTCCGGGGCCGGCCCTCCACGCTCAATGCCGTCTCTGTTTGCCGCTCTGAAAGGCACATTGAGACCCTGCGGGATCGGCCCTTTGTAGAAAGCCCTGGGATGGCAGCTGGGGATCTCTGTCCCGGGATGGGGGTCTCTGCCCCAGGCTGCATGGCACGGGATGAGCACGGGTCCGTGCAGCTGGGGGTGCCCGTCAGCCCGGGGTGCTGCCACGTCCTGTGCTGCAAGGAGGGAGGTGGCACCAAGGGGCACTGCTGGCACCCCGGGCCCGCAGGTGGGCACAGCCCAGGGTGGGCTCACGATGCTCACGGGTGGAGGACACGCTGTGAGCCTGGGCGGGGGTGAGGGGGTCCCGTGTCCGTGGGGCTGGGCAGGTCGGGGTGTGTGTCCCTCGGCCACTGCGCTTCCTGCTTAGGTGTTGGCATCCTGCTTGGGCGGAGCTGCCACGTGTCTCCCAGTGTCCTTGTGTGGCCTGGGGACAGGCTCACGGCTCACCAGAGGGGTCCATTCTCAGGGCCATGGGAGCTGGGCCAGGCTGCCCAGCCACTCTGGAGGCAGCAAGGGTCATCCTTGCCACCCGAGAGGAGCCCAGTGCCTCCCAGGACTCTGTGGGGACGTCCCCCAGGACGCTGTGACACGGGGCTCACCTTGAGCCAGGTGCCTGAGCTGCGGTGACCATGGGACAGGTAGAGGCGCCGGGCAGGTCGTGCAATCCTGCCAACACGCTGGGGCTCCTGGTCAGGGGGCGCAGAGGGATCCAGGTGAGAGGGGCTGAGGGTGGTTCCAGCAGCAAACAGCTCCTGGACATGGTGGGTCTTACCTGCATGAGGTGGGAGCTTCTCCTGCTGCAGGAGGGGGGCTGGGGCCCCTCGTGGCTGTGTTCTGCTGTACCCCAAGCTCAGTCAGCACCAAATCCAGCTCTTTGACCTTCTCCCTCCCCTCTTTCCACCAGGTTCTCCTCGCCCCCTCTCTGATGCCAGTCCCGCCCTGCCATGAGTCTATGAGCCCCCTCCGGATCAGCGTGGGTGGTCTGCCCGTCCTCGCGTCCATGACCAAGGGTGCTGACCCCCGCTTCCGACTGCGCTGGAAGGCCATCGTGCTGTCCTCGGCCTGCGTGGGGCTTGTGCTGTTGCTCTTCTGCCTGCACCGTTCCCCAGCACGGCACGGCCCCCCCAGCCCTCGCACCTGGCAGCTCGGCCTGCAGGCGGGGGAGCGCTACAATGACACCTACCCGCTGTCCCCACCCCAGAGAAACCCCGAGGGCGTGCGCTACCGCATCGGCGTCATTGCGGACCTGGACACGCAGTCCCGGGGCTCCCAGGAGCACACCTGGTTCAGTTACCTGAAGAAGGGCTACCTGGTCCTGTCAGACAGTGGGGACAAAGTGGCGGTGGAGTGGGACAAGGATGAGAGCATGCTGCAGTCTCACCTGGCTGAGAAGGGCCGGGGCATGGAGCTCTCAGAGCTGGTGGTTTTCAACGGGAAGCTGTACGCGGTGGACGACCGGACAGGGGTGGTCTACCAGATCCAGGGCAACAAGGTGGTGCCCTGGGTGATCCTCCCGGATGGGGATGGCACTGTGGGGAAAGGTGAGCTCTCGTCCTGCCCTGTGAAGCCCTTGGCTCTTTTCAGCTTGCTGGGGTGGGGTGCGCCTTTCCTGAGACCTCTGAGCCTGGCCAAGACAGGTCAATTCCTGCCAAGAGACCAGCTGGCTGCATGGGGGACACTGTGCCCGGCACCGGGCTCAGGCGTGTAGGGTTTGGGGTATGTGGGACAGTCTGATGGCCATGTGCTGACTGAGCCCCCCTCATGCGATGCTTTCCACCACAGGCTTCAAGGCGGAGTGGCTGGCAGTGAAGGATGAGCACCTGTATGTGGGAGGACTGGGCAAGGAGTGGACCACCACGACAGGGGAAGTGGTGAACGAGAACCCCCAGTGGGTGAAGGTCATTGGCTACAAGGGTGACGTGAGCCACGAGAACTGGGTGACAAACTACAACGCGCTGAGGGCTGCAGCGGGGATCCGGCCCCCAGGTATAAAGCAGGACAACCTCCTGCCACCCCGTATCCCACACTCTTGATGGCTCCAGAACCATACAATCACCCTCCCCGGGGATACTGGCACTGGGTGAGATTTAAAGGCTGCTGGAGGCCAGAGATCTCCTCTTGTCCTGGTCATTTTCCTCTGCTGCCTGTGCCAGGAGCAGCTGAAGGGTGGCTCAGCTGGCCTTGGGCCTGGCAGCTGGGCCCGCAGGCAGAGTGGGGTGTACTGGGTGTACTGTACTGGGGGGCTGCTGCCAGGCAGAGGGGCAGGAGTAGGCAGAAGGGCTCATAGGGGACGCCTTTGCAGAGCTGTGGTGTGTTTTTGAGGGGAAGGGGGAAGGTCCCAGCCCAGTATGGCTGGTGCCCCTGCGGGCTGTGGTGACACTCCGCTTCCTGCCGCAGGGTACCTGATCCACGAGTCGGCCTCGTGGAGCGACACGCTGCAGCGCTGGTTCTTCCTGCCGCGCCGCGCCAGCCACGAGCGCTACAGCGAGAGGGCGGACGAGCAGCGAGGCACCAACCTGCTGCTGAGCTCCACGCAGGACTTTGGGGACGTGACGGTGGGCCGTGTGGGCGAGGTGGTTCCCACCCACGGCTTCTCCTCCTTCAAGTTCATCCCGGACACCGACGACCAGATCATCGTGGCGCTGAAATCAGAAGAGGACAATGGCAAGATCTCCAGCTACATCATGGCCTTCACGCTGGACGGGCGCTTCCTCCTGCCCGAGACCAGGATTGGGAGCGTGAAGTACGAGGGCATTGAGTTTATTTAACAGACATCTGCACCGAGTGGAGGCGTGCGGGCAGCCTAGGGACGTGGGCAGGCCCTGCTAGCCCGCTCCTAGCCCGGGGTCCATGAGGGATGTCGGGCAGCGCTCCCGGCTCTGTCCTTGGCCCTGGGCTCTCCTGTAAAGTGTTGACTGAACTGCAGCAGGTGTGGTGCAAGTGTTTCGGCAGTGGCACCTGGTGGCAAGGGACCGCCACCACAGGGTGCTCCCGGCCCCGGGACAGTGTCCACGTCCTGCAGTGCTGGTGCCTGGGCAGGCCCCACTGCAGCCTTAGTGCCCAGCCCTGAATTGCGACAGAAGCATCTGTGCTGGGTCGGCGGCTCTGGTGACGTCCACGCTCTGGGTTTGACGTCCCCAGCTCTACAGCTCTGCCTTGTGTGTCATGGGGCTCCCCCCGGGTGGAGGGAGGTGTGCAGCTGGAGCACGTCAGACTTGGGGGATTTCATCAGGCTTTTTCTCCACACACTGATTTTCCTTCCCTTTTCCTGTAAGCTGGGTGAGGTGGTGGCTGGGGTGACGGGTGGTCTGTTTCAGAGAAAAGTCTCACATGGGAGGGGAGAGTGTCTGTGTCCCTCTGCTCCTGTGACCACGGGGGATGCAGCAGTTCCCTCACCGCTGTGGTTCCAGCACAGCGGCAGTGCCCATGGGGCAGGGGGAGCAAGTGTGGGTGATGGGGCCACCAGCTGTGGCCAGATGTAGTGTTCTCATCCCAGTGCCATTCCCAGGCCACACTCTCAGAGGTGTGTGTTTATGCTGTCCCTGTGTCTTCTCCAAGCCCTGGCTGCACATGGCTCCAGCCCCAGAACTGTCAGCTCTGGGAAGAGCTGAGCCCTGGACAGGAACTGCTGGGATCTGGCGATGGTGCAGCCATGCTGCCAAGGGCTGCCGTGCTCGGTGCAGGAGCAGGGCCAGGAGCTCCAGTTCTGCTTCCCAGAGCCAGCAGCAGCTGAGAAGAATTCACCGCAACGCAGGGCTTTGGCCAGGGAGCCCTCCCCATGCTCGCCAGCATGTTGTGAAATTGCAGCCGCAGCCTGTGGCCCCCAGGAGGAATTTGTGTGGTTTCAGGAGCCACAAGTGTCAAAGGGGCATTTGCTGGCCCCGGGGCCCTCCTAACCCCTCTGATCAAGGGGGCTGCAGCTCCTGGCCTGCCCACGCTGACCTGGCTCAGGCCTGCCCTGCCCCAGGTCACAGGGCAGCATATCCCTACAGCAGGACTGGTGTTTGGCTCTGTGGTGTCCCCAGGTTGGTCCCCTTTAACACTGTCCCTAGGGCAGGTCTGCCAGCAAGTAGGGCTTCAGAGAGCTGGGCCTGGCCACCGTGGTTTGGGGGCTCCTTGTGCCCCTTGGATCCCTCTGTCGTGCCCTGGCACGGCTGTGCTGTGGGGTCCAGCCACGCTCAGGGAGGGAGGGGGCCTGTTGGTGCAGCAGTCAGGCTGTGGTTGGGTGGATGGATCTGCAGAAGGGATGGGGCCCTCCCAAGAACCCAGCCAGGCTGCTCCCCCCATCCCTGTTTACAGTGTCAGCACCTCTGTGAGCCTTGCAGAACGCCAGACATGTGTTTTCATTTAGCTCAGACAATGACTCGGCCAGTGCTGGGCCATGAGTGGATGTGCTCGTGTCTAGACACGGACCTGCCCCCGGTGCCACCGACAGGCCTGGCTCTGGCCCCTGCACGTGGCCTCGGGGCCGTGCAGCACCCGGCCTGGGGCACCCAGGGTGCACTTGCAGCCTACACTGGGTGCCAGCTGGCCACAGTCCATGACGGCCACTCGACCATCACTTGCACTTTGCTTGGCAATCTCTCCTGGCCCCACTCACCCTCCCAGCCCAGCGCTGACAACTCCACAGCACCTGTTGTGTTCCCAGGGCTGTGCCAGTGGCTGTCCCTGCTACCTGGTCCCTTCTTGTCCCCTGGGCTGAAGCATCCCTGGGCCCCTGCCCTCAGCACTGCGCTGCCCTCAGAGCAGCAGCACCAATGCCTCAGGCAGCTGCACCAGCAGGAATCCCGCTACTGCTGGAGCCTCTGCAGACCCTGAGCCCCACAGTGGAGTTTGCAGCCTGGAGTCCCATCTCCAGGTGTCATCCAGCATCCCAGGGCTGTTGGTTCTGTCACCTGCAGGCTCAGTCAGGGTTTGGGCCAGGTCTGGCTGTTTCTTCTCATCCTGGAGGCTGAGCATCTCTATTACTTCCCTCTACTGCGAGTATCCGTGGCAGTGCTGTGGCAAGAGACCGGCTTGGGAGCATATTTTGTGGCCATGGTGGTGGTGGCTGTCCTGCTGAGATATGCCCATGACACCTGGCCCAGCTGGGCTCAGAAGCTGTGTCCCTGCCCACTCCACTGGGACAAAGGCACTGCTGGGGAGATGGAGCACTCTCAGCAGCCAGGCAGGCACAGAGGATGGGTACAGTGGCAGCAGCAGCATCCTGACACCTCCATGGTGACAGTGTGTGGGTTTGGACTGGGATAGCGTCTGTTTTTTCCATATTAGATGGTGTAGGGCAGTGTTTTGGATTTATGCTGGGAGCAGTGTTGATAACAGGGATGTTTTCATTACTGCTGAGCAGCACTTTGACAGCTTGAGGCCTATTCTGCTCTTCATCCCACCAGTGAGGGGCTGGGGGGGGCACAAGGAGTCGGGAGGGGACACAGACCAGCTGATCCAAGGGATATTCCAGACCATATGGAATCATACTCAGCATGTAGAGCTGGAGGAAGGGGGGGACATTCAGGGTGATGGCGTTTGTTGTCCCGGCTCCCCTGGGGATGGCTGAGCACCTGCCTGCCATGGGGAGGGGTGAAAGAGTTCCCTGCTTTGTTTTGCTTATGAGTGGCTTTTGCTTCACCTGTAAAACTGCCTTTATCTCAGCCAGCAGTTTTCTCACTTTCCCCTTCCCAGTTCTCTCACCACCCCGCTGGGAAAAATGAACCAAAAGCATCTGAGGGCTGAGCTGCCCACCGGGGTTAAAGCCCGTCATGCATCCAGGATAGAGACAAGGTGGGTTTTTGGAGCTGTGCTCCAGGGCAGGAGCCGCTGCCTACGGGGACAGGCCCGAGGCCTGGGGCAGGTCGCTGTGACACGGGACCCCCAGCGGGAGCAGGAAACAGGCAGGAGAACTCGGTATGGGACAAGCTGGGCTGGAGGGGCCGATGGTGGGGGGGAATTCTCGGGCACAGCCACAGCTGCTGCCTGTCCGGCCATCCCCTGCTCTCCTGGCGTTGGGCGGGGGCACCTACGGAGCGGGGGTTTCGGGTCCGGGGCGGCGGGCCCAGGAGCGATGGGGCCGGACGGGCCGCGCCGGGGCGGGGGCGGCCGGTGCCCGCGGCGGGGGCCGTGCCGGGGCGGGGGCAGCGGTCGCGGCGGAGCCGCATCCCGCGGAGGGCGGGCGCAGCCGGGCTGGCCCCGCGCCACGCGGAGGAGGAGCAGCAGATCCCCGGAGCACGTTAAAGAGCGAGGCCGAGCGCGGCGGGGAGGAAGCGAACGGCTCCGCGAAGGCAACGGAGCGGCGGCCGCAGAGCGCCCGCCCCGGCCGGACCCAAGTTCCCGGCGGCGGCTCGGCCGGGCCCGGCGGTGGGTGCGGGATCGGGGCCGGGTGGCCGCGCCCGCAGCCCCGCACCATGCCCGCCGCGCTGCCCAGCCTGCTGGCCTGGCTGGCGGTGTTGCTGCTCGGCAGGGCCCGCCCGGCCGACGCCTGCAGCTGCTCGCCCATCCACCCGCAACAGGCCTTCTGCAACGCCGACGTAGGTGAGCGCCGCGGGGAACCCCGCCCCGAGCCCCCCGAGCCCCCGCGGCCCCGCCCGCGCCAACTTCGCGGCGGGGGAAGGACCGGAAAGTTGGCGCGGGGCGGGCGGGGAGCGGGCAGAGCCCCCCGACCCCCGGCACCTGCCCGCGCCGCCGGCCCGGCCCGGGGGTGTGTCGGCGGGTGCGGATGCGCGGCCGGGCGCGGTCCCTCCGGCCGGGCTGCGCCCGTCCCACCCCGAACCTCCTCCCGCCGTCTCGGGGGGGGCTCCCGCGCCCGGCGCTGCTCCCGGGGGCGGCTTCGCCGCTGTGAGGGGTGACCGGAGCGCGGCTACGGCCGCCCCCCGGTGAATGCCACGGGAGGGCCCGGCCTCCCCCGACTCTGATGACACCGCGGAGGTACGTGGCAGCGCGGGGCTGGGGCCCGGGGGCGGCCGGGACCCTCCGAGTGCGGCCACGGCACCGGCCCCGAGCCCGGAGGAGCCCCCGTCCCCGGCGGCTCCCGCCACGGCTCGGTCACCCCTGTCTGCGCCTTATTTCCAGGCATTTCCTTTCCCCCGTCCCACTTTGTTCGGCTTGGATGCTGCTGAAAGGGAGGGCTTGGCAGCGCCGGGATCTGGATTCCTCTTTCTATGAATAATGCCCTTATTAAATTTTAACATATGAACCGAACAGGCCAGCCCCAGTTCCCGGCGCTTTCCTTCGCGGGCCCGTTCCCAGGCTCAGCTGGAGAGGTAACATTCCCAAACACTGAGGCAGCCCCAACCTCTGGATGGCCCTGCCCTGTCCCCTGCTTCAGATCCAGGATGTTCCTCACGGGCGTCCTTTCCAGACCCCACTCCCAGGATCTTTCCTCGGTGAGGGAAACTCCCCCAGCACTTGGCTGCCACCTCGAGTGCCCAGCCTCACCACGAGGCATGTTGGGGACAGGGAGGTTTTGAGACAAAATGGAGCACTGCATTTTTGGAGCTGCTGCTGGAGCTGGTGTCCCTGGCCCACAGGATGCCCTGTGCCTGCTCGGGCAGTCCAGCTGTGGCTTCCCATCACGCTCCTGTCAGGATCAGCTTTCGGGGCACTCGTGACTCACTGCCCATCGTGGGGTGCCGGCTCAGCCCTGACTCAGCTGCTGAGTCACTGTCTGTCTTGGCGGCTCTGGCTGTCTGCACCGTCCCCGGGGAGGGCACTGCCTGGCTGAGCTTTGGTCTCCAGCTGCCCCACTGCCCTCGGCAGGTGCCCGTCCTGCAGGCAGCCTGTCCTGCCCAGGCAGCATCATCCCAGCCACGCTGCTGGCAGCGCTGGCACCTCCTGGCTCCCAGCCCAATCTGCTTGTGCAGCTTGTCTGTATCAAATGTGCCTCGTGTGGGCCTACGTGAAAACAGTGCTGGGCTTGGGGACAGAGCGGGGCACAACATGGGATGATCCTGTGTTCCCTGGCCTTTTGCTGCTTCTGTCTTCCCCCTGCATGCTCTCTGGTGTTGGGATGTTCCTCAGCCAGTTCCATCCCAGCAGGTGTGTGGAGCCCATGGAGAACCTGGGGCTGCTGCTGAGACCTTTCCCAGCTGCTGTGGCTGGAGTGACCTGTGTCCAGGCTGGGGCCTTGACAGAAATGTGGTGGTGTGGGGATAGCTGATGTCCTGCAGTGCTGGGTGGGTGCACCCAAGGTGAACGATCCCCAAGGTTCATGCTCAACCCTCAGTATGGGGTATCAGGGTGAGCACAGTGTGGGGTCCTGGCCCTGGGATCTCCTCTCCATAGTGTGGGCAGTGCCTGGCATATCCCCATGGCCCCTCTGGCCTTGCACCTGCCCCTGCACTTGCTCTGCCATGCAGGGACTGGAGCAGCCACAGCCCAGGGCTGCACTTCCAGGTGGTGCAAGGGGAGGCAACTCTGCATTGGCTGGGGGGTGCTTGAGGGGCTGAGGGTCATAGACAGACTGGGGTTGTGTCACTGGGGCTGGTGACTTAGAACCTGCCAGCCTGCACTTGCATGTCCTGGCTCATGAGATGAGCAGGGCCCAAGGGCTTGGGGCTGCCCCATGTGCCATCCCTCACTGGGGCTGTGCCCAGGCAGTGGGGCCTGGTGCCTGCTCTGCTGGGCTGCTCTGCTGCAGGAGATGTTTGGCTGCTCAGTGGTGCCACAGCCAGACCAGGGGGCACAGCTGGAAACGCGGCTTCTGCTCCATCTCTGGAGCAGCGCGGGAATGTGAGGTGTGAGGGGGTGATGCTGACTGACCCCTTCTAGGCAAAGCCGTGGCCTTGCCCCGAGGCAGCGGGCCGTCGATGGGGCGGGGGAGAGCAGCGGCTCAGTGCGGCCTGGGGCGGGGGCAGCTGGGATGCAGCCCCCGACAGCACCGCCCTGATCCCAGTCGTGCCAGGGCTCGGCTCCTCGGGACAGGCACGGTGAGTGTGGGGGCTGCCAGCAGCCAGCAGGGACCGGGCAGAGGAGGGGATTTGGGGGGGAGTAGTGGGGGTGTCCCTGCGGAGTGCAGCTGCCTGCAAACCCCGCCGAGCCTGGCGGGGCCGGGCCGCTGCCGGTGCCGGTGCCCGGTGCCGGTGCCCGGTGCCGCCCTGCCGAGCGCGGCAGCCGAGCCCTCCCGTGCGGCTGGCGCGGAGGGGCCGTGGGCTGACGCGGGGGCTGCCGCTGATTGGGCTCCATCCCGCTCCCGTCAGCGGCCGGAATGACGCACACGGCCACGGCAGCGCTCAGCCCGTGGCCCCCGCGCAGGCCGGCGGGCGAGCGGGACCGGCCGCCTCCCGCCGCCTCCCGCCGCCCCGCGGGCACTGCTGGGCACCAGGGAGTCTCCGCGGCCTCCGCTTCCTCCCCGCTGCGGGGCAGCCCTGCTCCGCCCTGCGTGCCTCCAGCCTCAGCATCCTCAAACCCCTGTGCCAGGCTGGGGTGCCCATCGCTGCGGCTGCTGGCAGGTGCTGGGATGCCAGCAAGCACCTGGGATGTGGTTGTTGCCCTTGCGCCGGGCAGGGCTGGCATGCAGGAATCCCTCCCAGGGTGGTTAGCTGCCTCCCCAGCTCCGCCGGCCTCAAACAGGGCTGGAGTGACCGCTGCCCTCACCAAGGGGTCAGGTGCCTGGGCTGGCAGTGCCAGGCAGGCAGCGGGCAGTGCTGGCACTGGCAGCCAGCCCCTCTGCTGCCAGCAGCCCTGGAGAAGGGAGCTTTGTTCCCTGGGCATCCAGCCCAGTGGCCCCTGCTGTCCGTGGGCACTGGTGCTTCCCGGGCAGCTGCCCGGTGGGCGGGTGTGGGCAGGATGGCTTGGTGGGGTTTGAGGTGGGCTGGCAGAGGAAGGGGCAGCCATTCTGTAAATCTTGGGCCAGAAGGGAGGGTCCCATGGCCAAGGGTCCTTGTGCTGCCCTTCTTCCCATGGGGCACAGGCGAGCACAGTGGCGCCCTGAGGTGGGGTAGCCCCACATGGGGCCAGGGAGGACAAACCCCAACACTGGCAAGCCCAGAGAGACAACCTGGTGGTTTAGTGGCACTGGCTGAGTCTGTGTGTCCCCAGCTTTGCTCCTGGAGCTGCACTGTGGCCCTGGTCCCTCCTGGCTGGTCTGCGCCACCACCCAGGCAAGGGGGAGTGGTACAGGGTCCTGGGTCCCAGTGTGGGACCTTCCTCATGGCACTACGGCATCTGCTGGTGCAGTGGGATTGATGCTGGTGGCAGAAGGCAGCAAGGGGATCTGCTTACCTTGCAGGGTCTCCCTGTCCCGGGAGGGCCCAGAGTCCTCACTATGGGGAGGCCACACTGGCAGCCCTGGGGACTCACACAGGAGATGTCACCAGTGGGGGTCCCACTCTGGCAGGGGACCCCCTGCTCCCACAGAGAGCCTTCTTGATTGGCCTGCCTGGGGAAGGAGCATTTGCAGCTTTTCCCTGGTCTGACGTGGTAAGCCAGTGCCAACAGTGTGCTGTGCCTGCCGTGTGCCCCAGCAGCCAGAGAGCTTTGGCTCATCCTCACAGGGTCTGGGCTCCTGGCTGCTGGTTGCCCAGGTCGGCAGCAGGAGTGATGGGTGACAAAGCCAATGGGGGCATTGGCATTTGGGGAGGTCTGAGTACTGGTTCTTGGGCACACAGGGGTTTCCTCCATCCCTTGCCCAGTCCCCTCATCCCAGGCTCTCCTCAGGGCTCCCTCCACTGCCCTGGTTCCTGGCGGGTGTGGAGCAGCTTGGCTGCACTGCGGGGTCTTGGCGGGGAAAGCACAGCGCAGTCGTCCCCTCCACAAAGCCGCACTGTTCAGAACAAATCCACCCAGAATCGGGCCGCATTTTTGTCAAGTGATTCATCAGCACGTGAATGGAAAAGGCTGGAGCCCACTGAACCAGTAACCATTCCCCACACGGGAGCCACAGGGCCGGCACTGGTTGCACCCGAGTTACACTGGTGGCGTGCAGGGCTTGGCACACGGGAGACACGGTGGCTGCAGGGGCAAGGGGTGGCCTGTGTGTGTGGTGATCCCAGCACACTGCTGACAGGGGAGTGGGCACTGCCCCAGGCGTGGCTGAGGTGCTGCCACGGTGTCTGGACAGCCCAGCCCTTCCCAAGGGATGGGAGCAGTTGGGAAAGCCCCCAGTGCTTCCCCCAGCCCTGCACTGAATGGGTGCTGCCAGTGACTGAGGATGGCCATTTTGGGAATCCTCTTCCCTGGTCCCTGCTTATGTTGGTGCCACTCTCACTTTTCCAGAGTAAACTCTGTTGGCACTTGCTGGTGCCCATGTGGGGCCGTGCCGCCCTGACCTTCAGCTTAAATAGCCCGTCTGCATGCCCCCACACCCCGCAGTATTTATAGAGTGCGGTCAGATTCCCTCTCCTGGCCATGCCAGGTGGGAAAAGTTTCTCTGTGCCAGGCAGTGGGTGACCTCTGCATGTCCCTGGCTGCTCCCAGCCCAGCACCTTTCAGTGGGGACATGAGCCAGGATGAACTCTGTGAGAGTGTCCAGCTCCCTATTCCCTGGCCCACAGCGCTCGGGGGGCTGGCAGGGCACAGGGGACCCTTGCAGGGTGGGGAGCTGCCCTTGCTGTTGGATGGGGGTACCCCTGGCAGAGCAGGGAGCCCTTCCAGCCACTGCCCTGCAGCCAGGCCCCCTCCACACTCCGGGTGCTGAGCAAGAGCTTTGGGATTGCCACTGTCCCCTTCACCGTCAGCGTCCCTGGTGCTGCCTGGGAGCTTCAGTCCCTGCACTGGCAGAGGGAGCTGGGCACAACCGGGGGCTGCAGGTCGCAGTGCAGGGTCCCAGGAAACCTGCACGGCATGAGCCAGCCCCATGTCGCAGCCGGTGAGAAAGGGTGAGCTGGCTGCCCGCCCTGCCCGCCTGGCCCCCTGCAGGTCACTGCCACGTGCGGACCGCTCACATGCCGGACCGAACATCCCGGGCTGTGACCGCAGGGACCCTGCCACAGCAGAGCTGTCCCCTGTCACAGTGCCACACCAGCCCTGCTGATCGTGTTGTCAACTTTCCGTATCGGCCGCCTTGAGGGTGCTGCTGCAGTGCTGCTGGTCGCTGTCCTGCCTGTGCCAGAGCCCCATCCCTTCGGGGACAGTGGGTGACAGCCGGCTCTGCGGGCAGCCAGGCAGGCTGTGGGGTCTGCTGCGGGCAGGAGTCCCCTGTGAAGGTGGGACACCCTGTGAGATGCAGGGGCTGAGTGGGACTGGTCAGCCCCACTTACCTCACCTCTCCCTTCCAGTGATCCGAGCCAAGGCCGTCTCTGCAAAAGAGGTGGATTCGGGGAACGACATATACGGGAATCCAATCAAACGCATCCAGTATGAAATCAAGCAGATCAAGGTAACGGGGCACATCGGGTCAGGAGGCTGGGGCATGGGGGGGCCTCTCCACCAGACACTCACTCCTGCCTCTGCTCCCCAGATGTTCAAGGGCCCCGACCAGGACATAGAGTTCATCTACACGGCTCCATCCACTGCCGTGTGTGGCCGGCTGCTGGACACCGGCGGGAAGAAGGAGTATCTCATTGCAGGTGAGCACTGCGGGCTGGGCTCTCGGGGGCTGTCAGGACAGTGCTGGCCTGGATGCCTCATGTGCCCCACAAGATGCCTGATGTGTGCCCGCTCACTGGGCACATTCTCCCCTCGCCTCTCCTGCTCCTGCCACCAGCCCTCAGGGAACTCCCTGGCTGTGTCCTGGCCGTGCTCAGCAGCCCCAAGCCATGGTGGGGGCAGCTGGGGGACAAGCCTCTGCTCCCCAGAGGTCACCAGGGACAGTGCAGTGAGGGGCCCCAGGCACCACGAGTCAACACTGGATCTCGAGGCTCTGGGGGGCTCCGTTGAGTGGTCTGTCTGGTCTCTCCCCAGGAAAGTCAGAGGGCAATGGCAAGATGCACATCACACTCTGTGACTTGGTGTCCACCTGGGACTCGCTGACCCCAACCCAGAAGAAGAGCCTAAACCAGCGGTACCAGATGGGCTGTGAGTGCAAGGTGAGCAACCAGGCTGCCTCCCACATGCCCCGTGTCCCACAGCAGGGAGGGTCCACAGCCCCCAGGCAGGGTGGGCTCCACACTGAGATGCTGTTCCCTGTCCTTCAAGGGTGACGTTGTGCAGGGACACAGCACGTGGCTGGGGGGACAGAAAGGGCAGCCCTGCCTTTGTCTTCCTCTGGCTGGGAACCAAGGCCAGCCCTGGGACTGGAAACCAGGGGTTCCCCATTTCCCTGCATTGGGGTTGCATCCCCACTGTGCCCCACAGGGCAGGGTCAGCTTGAAATCACTGTCCAGAGCTGGGGGGGTGGATGAAGCAGAGTGTGCTGCTTCCCCCAGCCCAGTGCCCCCTGGGGTTGGTGGGTGACAGTCTCTGTTATGCATAGATCTCGCGCTGCCTCTCCATCCCCTGCTTCGTCTCCTCCTCGGATGAGTGTCTCTGGACAGACTGGGCGATGGAGAAGAACAACGTGGATGGGCGGCAGGCGAAGCACTACGCCTGCATCAAGAGGAGCGACGGCTCGTGCGCCTGGTACCGCGGCATGGCCCCCCCCAAGCAAGAGTTTCTCGACATCGAGGACCCCTAAGCCAAACGAGCGCATTCCAGTAGCCAGTAGAAAAAACCTGCGAGATGTTAGACTGGTCCATGCTGATATCAAATCCTGGAGACAGCATGAAAATCCACCTGGCCGCAGGGGGCCCCGGTGGCTGCCACACGTGTGTGGGGGACAGGGACAGGGACCCGCTCTGTTGCAGGCTCCTGGCAGCCCACAGCCGCACTGGGCATCCTTCGCTTGTGGCAGGGCTGAGCAGGGTGTGGGTCACAATCCCCCAGCCATGCTTGGCTCTGGCAGCTGTGAAGGAATCAAGCCCTTGTGAGTGGTGGGAGCTGCCCTGGCTGCGTAGCAGGTCTACCAGTGCCCCGCTGCAGGAGCCTGCCCCACAGCTCCAGATACACAGCCCTCCCCACTGCAGCACCTGGCAACCCTGCTGTACCCGTCCCCCACCACCTACCTCTCCCTTCGGGGTGCCAGAAGGGTACCCCTCTGGGCAGGGGCTCTGGGGGGCTTTACCATGTGGCAGAACCCTCAGCAAGGGGCTCCAGGCCGTTCACAGGGCCAGACGACTCCTGCGCAGGTGCCTTGTCCCAGAAAGCTGGAGGGGCATGTTAGCATATCTGGGGTGACCCCTGACATGCACCCGTGCACTGCTGCCCCTCTGTCCACATGGTCCTCTCTCCAGGGGTCTCCGTTCACCTGCAAGCTCCTACAGATCCTTCTGCAGGTGCCACCATTGCACAGGCTTGACCTGGAACCCTTGGCAGGGCACCAGGGGCCGGAGCTCTGGCTGCATGGGCACAGGGTGACCATCATCGCCTTGTGCAGATCCGGGCCGTGCCATGGCCCTCAGCACCACTGCAGCCAGGCAAGTTCCCTTCTGCGCAGTGTCGGGAGTGGAGCCTGGAACTGGCAGCAGGGCAGCTGCAGGAAAACCTGTCCCCTCGGTGACACCCTGACAGCCCTCGGCCCTAAGTTCTCTGAGCCATGCCCATGCCACAGCGATGCTGGAGTTGTCACAGCACTGGCACGTGCACCCATGGCTTTGGGAGCGTGCCGGGAATGCTCCCTGCAGCCCTGTGCCAGTGGGGTTTTCATGCTGTAAGGTTTGAGATGTCGTACTGGACCAGTCTGGGCAATTTCAACATATTAAAGAGAAAAATTAAAAAGAAAGAAAAAGAAAAAAACCCCCCCAACCTTTACTCAGTCCCGACCGCGCATCCCGGGCGCTCTGTATGGCTGTACCCGTTGTGCTCCTGTCGCTGCTGCTCCTCTGTCTTTGACTTCAATATCGTCACTTGTTTTGCCGCCGGCTCTGTCGTCCCTGTGCCGTGATTTCCGTCTCCTCGTCCGGCGCTGGAGCCGCCCCGGTACCCGCAGAGGGTCCGAGCCGGGAGCTCCAGGGCAAGGGGCAACAGGGGCGGGGGCCGCTGCTCCGGTTCGTGCCTGCGGCGGCTCGGCCGCGATCCCCCCGGGCCCCTCCGGACCCAACCGGAGCCCCCCGGCCTGCCCCGGCCCTCCTCAGCTGCGGAGAGGAGCGATCCCCGCGGAGGGAAGGGAACGAGACCGGGAGGGGAAGAGCTGCTGCGGTCCCACCTTCGGATGCCGGCGGCAGCGCTGAGGGCGGGATCCGACGGGACCGAGACCGGGCCGGGACCAGGACTCATGGGGCGAGGCCGGGGCCCCGCATCGTGGCCTGTCCCTCGTGGAAATGTCCCCTCGTGGGACCGCCCCGCTGTGGGAGCGGCGTCATCGGCCGCCTATGCCGGGGCAGCCGCCTCCTGCCTCCGTCCGCGCCGGGCCTCGCAGCGGGCGGGCGGAGCTCGTCTCCCCGTTGGCTCTTCCGAACGAGGAGGCGGAGCGGCCGCGGCTCCGGGCGGTGCCGGGCGAGTCACCGCGGCCGCGCAAAGGCGGAGCGGAGCCGCCCCGCAGGGCCGGCGCGGAAGGAGTTTGTGCCGGCGGCGGGCGAGCGGCCGTGTGGCGACACGTGCGGTGGGACCCGGATGGTGAGCGCTGCCGGGACCGGGCGGGACGGGCCGGGGGACGCCGGGACCTGCGGCCCCGTCCCGCCGCGCTCCTCTGCCCTGCCGGCGGGGCCGCCCGTGCGGAGCGGAGCGCCGGGACCCGCCGGGCCGCATATGGCGGCGGCCGGGCCGGGGCCGCGCGGCGGCGGCGCTCGGGGTCGCGGGTGGCGGCGGGGGGGACGCGGTGCCCGCGGGACCCGCCGAAGGGGTCGTGACGGCGGCCGGCTGCTCTGAGAGCCGGAGCGCATTGGGAGGGCCGTGCCGGGCCGCTGCTCCCCGCTCAGCCGCCGCTTTCCTCCCTCTCTGCAGGCGCGGCCGCCGGGCCCGCCGAGCCGGCCGCCCGCGGCGATGATCGCGGAGAAGCTCCGGGAGGCGCTGGAGCCGGGACGGCGGGAGGCGGCGGCGGAGCTGGGCCGGCCGCTGGCCGCCGCCGCCCGCTCCGTGCTGCAGCAGCGCATCGAGTTCGTGCCCGCCCGCCGCGGCCTGGCCGGGCAGCTGGAGCAGCTGCGGGACAAGTACGAGCACATCGGGGCCGAGGCCGTCGGCCGCCCTCCCCGCATCACCGGCAGCCTTCCGGAGCGGCCGCAGGACCCCCGGGGTAAGTGGAGAGGGTGAAGGGACCCCTCTATCCCCGTGCTCCTACCCCCGGCTGACTCTCCGCTCCCCACAGGACACAGCCATGCCCTGCCAGGGCCCGCGGGTGATGGGATCCCCGCGCCGCAGAAGGTTCTCTTCCCAGCCCAGAAGCTCTCCATGAAGTGGGAGCGGGTCCACCGTGTGGGCGCCGGGCTGAGTAACCTGGGGAACACCTGCTTCCTGAACTCGGCGCTGCAGTGCCTGACCTACACACCGCCGCTCACCAACTACCTGCTCTCCCGGGAGCACGGACGCACCTGTGAGTGGGGACACCGGTTCAGGGGGCTGGGAGAGAGGAGCAGCCTCTGCCTGTCCTGCTCACAGTGCTGTGCTCAGCCCTTCTGTGCCTGACTCTGGTGAGGGAGTGCAGGTATCAGGATGCACCTTCCCTGCTCCTTTCTGCCTCTTTCTCTGTCAAGAAGCTGTTTCTGGTTCCTACTCACTTTTCTTGACCACAGCAATGTTTCCAAGCTTGGCATCTTTGTCTCTGGGGATACCTTGTCTCTGCTGAGTGTAGCCAGGACTAAGATGGGCCCAATGGGGTCTGCTGGCTTCTTGGGGGCTCAGCTGGGGGGTCCTGCATAGGGCCTGACTGTGGGACCTGCAAAAGAGCAGTGTGGCAGGGGCTGCTCCGGGCTGTCACCACAGGGAACACACAGGCCTTGCAGCCCCATCCATAGGACTGCCAGTGGGATCTGCCCCTCAGGGCCAACCTATGGGCTTGCCCAGTGCATACCTGGGGCCCATTTTCTATCCATGTGAGTGCTGTCTCACCTGGGGAGCTGCCGGGGCTGGTCCTGTGACGGGCTGTGCCAGTTGGGGTGGCATGGGCTGGTCCCCATGGCCTGGAACATCAAGCTCATAGGGAGAACTGGATGTGGCTGAGTTGTATTGGACCAGAGATCCCCTGTCCTGCCTCCATCTCTCCTGGGTTTGTCCCCAACGTTGTGTTGTCTCTCCTGCTCCAGGTGCCCACGGAAGCTTCTGTATGATGTGCACGATGCAGAACCACACAATACAGGCTTTTGCCAACAGCGGCAATGCAATAAAGCCACTCTCCATCATCCGAGACCTCAGGAGTAAGGAGGGCTTATTCTTACCCCCCCCATTGCTAATGTGGGAGCAGAACTGTTGGGATTGGGGCATGGTTTGGCAAACAGCTCCACTGAGATGACTCCTGGAGCCTCAGAGTGCCTGGAGACTTCTTGGGCTGCCAGAGGTTTCCTCTGTGACATGAGTCTGATGTCTGGTTTGGGTTGAGGGAACTCGAACCCCAGAGTCCTTTCCCCAGGGAAGGCAGGGAGGGATGGCATCTGTTGCAGCACGTGCCAAGTCCTCCCTCTCTTGCAGAGATTTCCCATAACCTGCGCTTCGGCAGGCAGGAGGATGCCCACGAGTTCCTGCGTTACACCATCGATGCCATGCAGAAGGCCTGCCTGAATGGCTACACCAAGTATGTGGGGCCTGATGGCCCATCACTGCTCTTTGCTGTTCCCTTGCTGGTCCCCTGCACTCACGGGAGTGGACTGTGGAGTGAACATGTGCCCCAGGTCAGCCTTATTGTGGGGAGGTTCTGACTCCAGGGGCCTCGGGTGTGGGGTCCAGCTCTCTGCCCCTCGGGGAGAGGGCTCTGGGCTGTTGTTCACCTTCTGCTGACTCCTACACCTCAGCGTAGCTGCAGTCCTGCCCCCAAATCCTGAGGCTGCTACAGTTTGGGATTGCATCCCCGTTGCTGAGGGATACAGGCCTGTTTGCTGGCTCAGCCCTGTGGCTGTGGAAGGCCAGCTTCCCCCAGGCCCTTTGTCCTGGGAAGTGCTGCCTCTGCTTTCAGCACCTGGCTCCAGCCAGGACCTTCTGCTTCTTTGAGAGGATGGTGTGTGTTGGAGCCTGGTGTCATCCCTGAGCTGTGACACAGGGAGAGCAGCAGCAGCAGTCTGGCAGGGGCTGCAACTTCCCCCTGCCCCTGGGGCTGCACAGCCCGGCCACTGGCCAGAGCGTGGAGGGGGCTGTCCTGAGGGGTCTGACGGGGGTGGCCGTTGCAGTGTGAGATCTGGGGCTGCTGTCTCTGTGTAGGTTGGATCGCCAGACACAGGCCACAACTCTGGTTCACCAGATCTTCGGTGGTTACCTGCGGTCCCGTGGTGAGTACCGGCAGTCTGGGCCTGGGCCTGGGCAGTAAAACCCTTTGGGAAAATGGCTTAGCATGTTTAACTTATCCAGAGCTACAGTCAGTCCTGCAGTACCTGTGGGTCATGACCCCTGTTGTGGCAATGGGAAAAGCCACTGGCTGTGGGACCAAGCTGTGGGTCCCCAGCTCACTGCCATCAGCAAAGGGCCCCATGTTCCCAGCTACCTGCTTCCCCAGCACATAGTGGATGTGCCAGCCCTCCTCCCTGCAAGGCTGTCAATCCTGGTGCTGACATCCCAGAGCCCTAACCTGGACTGGGGGGACAGCTGTGCTGTGCTGGGGTGTGGCAGCTGCTGGTGTTGTGCAGGGGTGTGCTCATGGCTCTTCCTTTGCAGTGAAATGTTTGGAGTGCAAGACTGTCTCGGACACCTATGACCCTTACTTGGACGTGACACTGGAGGTCGAGGTACTGCTGCAGGGTTGGGGATGGGGGCCCTGGAGGGGGATGTTCCTGCTCTGAGGCTCTTTAACCCGCAGACATGGTGCTGGCAGGAGGGAAGCAGCTCCTGCTGTTGAGCCTCCTTCCCTGTCTCACAGAGCAGTGCCTGTTGCCGTGACTCCTCGGCAGTGCTGTGGGCCAGAGCAGCCACCACACCACTCCAGGGCAGGCTCAGGACTTTAGGGCAGCCTGCAGCCTGTGCTGTGTGCTCTCTCCTGGGGCCAGTGCCTCTGCTGGGAGCGGGGCTGTGCTGTGGACAGGTCCCTCATGCCCTGACCTCCACCCTGTCCTTGCAGCGAGCCGCAAACATCGTGCGGGCCTTGGAGCTGTTCGTGAAGCCAGAGCAGCTGGGTGGGGACAACGCCTACAGGTGTAGCATGTGAGTGTGGGGTGCTGGGGGCAGAGCGGGGTCCTAGTGTGCTGGTGGGAAGGCTGCCACACTGTGGGAGGGCTTCTGGACCTGCTCTGTGGCTAAGCCATGAGGTACAGGGCCATGGAAGCCTGTGATGAAGCCTGCTGCTCCTCAACTCCCTTGTCTTCAAAGGAGGACCTGGGCCAGTGGGCATGGCCATGGGGAGGTGTCTGGAGCAGTGCCTGGTGTCAGCAGCACCATTCCCATCGGGTTTGCCATTGCTGTGTGGCCAGGGTAGGCAGCCATCTGGATGTTGGAACAGCTTGAATAGCTTGAGCTTTTCCTGGGCAGGTGCAGGAAGAAAGTGTCAGCCAGCAAACGTTTCACCATCCACCGAGCCTCCAACGTCCTCACGATTTCACTGAAACGCTTTGGCAGCTGCAGCTCTTCAGGTGGAAGGAAGATCACCAAGGTGAGTGCTCAGTGATCCACAGCCAGGGCTGTGTCCTGGGCCAAGGTCTTGCCCCCCAAGCAGGGCAGGAAGTGGTTCTGGTGCAGTCCTGTTGCCATTCCCCAGTGCCCTCAGTGGGGGAAGCTGGGCTCATCCTGGCATCTCTGCCTGGAGAGATCATGTCCCCTCCCTCGAGAGACAGGACTCGTGGCACAGCAGAGCTGCTCTTGTTCTGGCAAGAAAGCCATGCCAGCTCCTGAGACATCTTCTTTCCCAACAGGACGTGGGATACCCTGAGTTCTTGGACATCCGCCCGTACATGTCTGAGTGCAAGGGTGACCCCATTACATATGGACTCTATGCAGTGCTGGTGCACTCTGGGTACAGCTGCAATGCAGGGCACTACTTCTGCTATGTGAAGGTGAGCCCAGGATCCTCCCCTGGGACCCTGTCTGGGCTGGGGCCTGGTAGGTGCTTGTGGGTCCCTTTAGGGTGCAGAAAGGAGGGTGCTTGGCAGGATGAATGGTGTGGAGCACTGGACATGGGGCACAGACTGTGCTCTGCTGCAGGAAACATGAAGGTCTGCCCTGACAGAGCTCCCTGCCTGCCCCTGGGCCATCTGTGGGTTTTGGGGAGAGGAGCTCTGATGATGGCTGCTGTTCCTGCTGCTCTGCAGGCCAGGAGGGTCCTGACCCTGTTCTCCTCAGACACAGCCTGACCACATTCCATGTTCTCCTTCCACAGGCCAGCAATGGGCAGTGGTATCGAATGAATGACCATGAGGTCCACCCCAGCAACATCAAGGTGGTTCTCAACCAGCAGGCCTATGTGCTGTTCTACCTGAGGTAAGAGAGCACCCTGTGCCTCCTGCCCCCCTGCCACGCAGCCCCAACACCCCTGTGCGTGTGCTGGCTGAGGGTGGGGGGTGGCAGGGAGGGGTCCAGCCCCTTGTCGTGGTTTGCTATAGCTCCTCACCTCCTCGGAGCCTCTGGCTCCCCTTCCTGGTGTGTGTCTGCTGCTCACCAGCATCCCCACGGCTGACACCTGTGCTTGCCTTCCCCAGGCTGTGCAGCCCCAGGAGGAGCTCAGCAGGGCCCGTGGCCACGGCTGCCTTCAGCCCGCCCAGCTGCAGTGGGAGAGACTCCAAGCAAATAAAGAAAACTGAGATTAACGGAGCCCTGCCTGTGCCACCGACGGGCGCGGTGAGTCCTGAAGGTTGGTGCTCCCAGGGGCACCACATGGGCACTGGGGGCTGCAGCCCTGCCGGGAGGTGGATGAGTGGGAGGGTGTTGTGCAGGAGAGATCCCGATCCTGCTGAGCACAGAGATCCTGCCTGGACATGGGGAGGGCAGTATCACTGCCACAGTCTGTGGCTCCTTGACTCTCCTCACTGACCTTCTCTCTTTCTCCTTGTCTAGAAACAAGACAAGCTGCTGGGGAAGGGGCTGCCAGGCCCAGGCGATGTTGGAGTTCCTGTTGCCCGCACCTCTCTTGGGATGGGGTCAAAGCTGACAAACGGAACTATGTCGAAGCTACCCTCTCAGACCCCGTCATCCAAACTGCCCCACAAAGCCACCCACGAGGCCACACCACTGGGCTGTGGCACAGTCCAGAGGCCCAAGAAGCCGCAGACACCTGGCATGCCCAGAGCAGCCTTCCATGTCACTGGCACCATGAGTGGGGCCAAAGCAGGGCTGCCCCCACGGGGCTCAGACAGCGTGAAGCCACCTACCTCATCCAAGCTGCTGAAGCCCAGTCAGGAGCCCAGTGGCTGTGGGGCAGTGGCCAGGACCCTGAAGAAGGATTCCTGGAGCAGCGCAGCAGGGCAGCTGGCCAAGGAGACCCACAAGGCCAAGGGCAATTCCAGCAGCTTCTGCACCTCTCAGGGAAGGGACTCTGGCACCCACCTCCCCGCTGGCCCTGGCACAAAGCCAGCTGTCCCTAAAGACTCTGACCTGGCTGCCCCCAAAAGCTGTGGGACAACCACTGTGAAACCCTCCCCGCTGGGCAGTGCCGCTCTGGAGCGGGGCAGCACCACGGCACCAGTGCTGGCTAAGAAACCAGTGCTCTCAGCCAAAAAGGTGAGTCTCAGCTTCTGCCCAGACACTCCAGTCAGCATCTTATGCCTTCAAAACAGGTTGTGTGGGGCTATGCCAGGCCCCTGCTGACCAGGGCTGGGTGGGGAGACCCCCCCAGCTCCTAACCCTGGGCTGTGGTGGCTGCTCTCACCCCTCTCTGGGTCGGGGTGTGGGACCAGGCCCTGCAGTTGTTCACATCCCTGAGTGATCCAGGGGATGGCTCCTGCCCCCTTGGCTGGGACAGAGGGGTGACTGCGCCAGTCCCTGCAGTGGGGGGGTCTTGGCACCTTCTTGGGGTCACCTGTCCCCTGGGGCCAGTGGCAGGGGGTGATGCCACAGCAGGAGGGTGTGGGGCTGCCTCCTCCCCAGGCAGTGAGTGGGCTCAGGAGGGTGCACTGGGGTTCCAGGTCTTAAAATTTTTTTCCTTCCTTTTTTCCTTTGTTCTTCTAACTGAACACGCTTTTGATTCTTCCACCCCCCACTGCCCTACCCCTGTCCGTGTCTGTTCTCCTCCCCTTTCTCTGGGCTTCCCTTTTTCTCTTGGCTCATGGAAACCTCGGTGTTAGACCACCAAGTTTTTATTTATGTCAATAACTGCAGGGCACACCCTCTCAAAAGGTGAGCGTGAGTGACCACCAAGCACAATCCCAGCCCTCAGCCACCACCCATCCTGACTCCACTCCTAGGCCTCTGGGCAAGTCCAGGTAAGCAGTGCCATTGCTCCCAGGTTCCACATGGCAGGAAGGCCACTGACAGCCTTGGGTGCTCCATGGGGTATCTGTGTGGCCTTGCAGCCAGCTTTTCTGTTCTCCAGGGCTGGCAGGGCTTGCTTCAGGTCTGAGAAGAGCTGACTTCAGCACAGAGTGGGAGGGAGCTTTGCAGGCCCTGACCCTGTACTAATGTCCCATGGGACCAGCTTTGTCTAGATCTTGTTCTGGGTCTCCCTCACCACCAGCATGTGCTGCAGCAGCACCCACTCTTTCCCAGTCTGTGTGGGACCTGTGAGTGCTTGCAGAGCAGCATCTGATCTCAGTTTTGTGGACAAGATGGCAGCAGTTGGGTGTTGTGCTTCTGCACCTCAGGGGAGGGAGGAAGAGAGGGGCTTCCAGGTTTTTGGAAGCCTCTTTTCCTGTCCTTCAGCCTGTCCCCATCTGCTCTTGAACTTCCCAATCCTGAAAAGTCTGCCTTCAGCTTTGTGCTCAGCTTGCCCGCTCGGCTCCGTGCCGGCCCATGGTTCCACTGCCCACATTCACACCACCTTCCTTCTGGCAGCAGGGAGACGGGGTCTGGCCGGGTGGAACCAGAGGGTTCCTTCAAGAAGAAGCGTAGGAAGAGGAAACATCGTAGCACAGACAGGAGCCCTTGTGCTGTGGCTGCCAAGGACGTGGATGAAGTCTCCAGTCCTCCCAAGAAGGAGAGAATTGTTTCTCCAGAGGGCTTCAAGGACAAAGACTCCAGGCCCCCCAAGGAGAGTGGTGGCTCTCAGAAGGACTTCTCATCTGCCACGGGGAAGGAGGTGGAAGACAAGGGTCTCAGCCATGGTCTGCTCTGTCAGGACACAAAGAGTGGCCCCAAGCAACATGTGCCAGAGCCCAGTATTGCCCTGGGCACAGAGTCAACTTTCCCCCTCAAAAGGAAGAAGAAGAAAAAGAAGAATAGGAGCAAAGACAGGCCTTTGAAAAAGACAGAAGAGTGCAGTTCTGGGATGCTGTCTTCAGACAGGTGAGGGACAAGGGCCATGTGAGAGCCTGAGCCAAGGCTCCCGGGACTCTGGCTGGGGGCTTCTCACCTTTCTGCAGGTGGGATGCAGCTCAGCATGCATCCAGCTGAAGCACCTGCTTGCTGTGGGTGGGCTCACCTCTCGCTGAGTGCAGTGCAGGTGTCTCTGTGCCCTGTTGCTGTGTGAGAAGCTCAGCCTCTCCCACTCTGGTGTGGCTGGAGTGAGCTGACCCTGCTGCTTTCCCCAGCTCCAGGACAACTGAGCCAGAGCCCTGTAGGACACACCAGAGCGTGGAGGCTGCAGAGCAAAAGCACCGCAAACGCAAGTGGATGGAAAGCCTCAGCAGCCAGGCTGCCAACACTGTCCCCACCAGCACCCCAGGTGTGACCTTGTGCCCTGTCTGGTGCCTGGCAGGGTCAAGCCAGTGGCTTGTCTGCCCAAGAGCCCCGTTGGAGCCCTGCTGTGCCATCCCCAGTGCTTGCTGGTCCCACAGCTGCCTGGTGGTGCCTGTTGTCTGGCTCCCTGTCCTGGGCTGCCCTGTCCCAGGCCTGCCTGCTGCTCCTGGGGGAGAGCCTGGGAGCCCTTGCCTGTGCCCTGGAGGGGGAAGTGGGGACAGGCCCCCTGATTGACCCCCAGGACTTGTGTGCCCAAACGCCCTCAACCATCAGGACCTTGTCTGCCCAGATGGTGTTTTCCTGGGATGAGATGAGCTTTGGAGAGGGAGGGACATGGTAGCTCCCCTTGCTCCCCTTGGCTCATGTTCACCCTGCCTGTTTCTGCAGTGGCAGCAAGTCCCAGTGACAACCAGACTGGGGATGAGAGGCACCCCCTGGCTGCCCTGAGCCCTGTGGCTGGCAACTGGGCTGGCACAGCCCCTGAGGGCCGGGAGTCCAGCGTGGTGAGCAAGCTGCTCCAGAATTCCTTGGACAAGGCTTATGGCAAACAAGGTAATCCTGGCTCACCTGGGTGGGCAAACAGCTGTTCTGACCCCTGCACGAGGGGCAGAGCCCCCCAGCTCTGCCAGGGCCTCAGCTCCCCCCGCCTCAGTGCAGGCAGGGGGATGCTCCTGGAACCAGGCAGGTGGACCCACCCACAGGCCTGTTGGGGGTGGCACAGGGTGGGCAGCTGGAGCAAGGGACCCCCACCTTGGGCCTGGGGCCGGGTGCAGTGGGGCACAGCCTGGTCATTCTGCTGACCTGGCTGCTCTGCAGTCTTGACCTGGCAGGGTGAGGTTTCGGCCGTGAGCCAGGACGCCATTCGAGACACAGCGCTGGCCCAAAGCAAGACTGTCATTGACGAGTGGGACCAGGAGTTTGACAAAGGAAAGGTGAGTGCTGGACTGGGGCAGGTGGGAGCAGGCTGGGGCCTCTGCAGTCTGACCTGACCGCTCTCCTACCTCTGCACAGGTAAAGAAAATGAGGAAGATTAAGCAGGAGCGGAGGAGAGACTCAAACCCATTCCAGAAGTTGCAGAACAAGCGCAACTTCTGGTTGATGTCACATCCTGCCAAGATGGCCAGCCTGGGCCACCGGCTCTCAGGTCAGTGAGCCAGGGGCCACAGCGACCCTGGGGGGTGAGGGGTGGCAGCCTGGTGGGAGCTGACCCTGCTCTTTGCCTCACAGGTTGAGATCTGCATCCCCGACTGCTCAGGGAGCAGTCCCAGGTCAAGGACCGAGGGCAGCACTGTCCTGGGAGCTGTTGGTGGACCACACTCAGAGGGGAGGGAACACAGCTGCAGCCCAGGGGTTGTGCCTTTTCCTTCGGGGAGCTGCTTTTCCGGCTGCAGAGGAGCCGGCCCACACTGCCTTGCCTCCAACCTGCCTCGGGCAGGCTTCTCGTCAGCTTCTCCGTGCCTCTTCCCTCCTTCCCCCAGCCCGCACCTGCGGGGGCTCCTGGCAAGTGCCTCAAGCCCGTCCCTGTTGCTCCGTGCTGCTGTGCCTCCCCTTCCAGCGATACCGACCCTCATCTTCCCCTACTCCCCTCACTCCATGACCCCCCATCCCCTGCACGAGCTGCATTGAAAGCCTCCCCGGTCGGTCCGGCCCCGCGCTGGCGCGGGGGGCACCGGCGGGATCCCTGCGGGGCCGGAGCGCTGCCGCCGGGGCTACGGGCATTGAAGGATGGAATGGAAATGGAATAAATCCCGGTCTTTGTCACTCGGCCGCGATGGGCTGCGATCTCCAGGGGCGAGCGGTGGGAGAGGGCACCGGCACGAAGGGAGGGGGCACCGGGACCGAGGGGGAGGTACGGGGAGGACGGGGGGTCACCGGGACGGAGAGGGGGGCACCGGAGCTGACGGGGGGGCCGGAGGGAAGGGGCACGGGGACGGAGAGGGGGGCACCGGAGCTGACGGGGGGCACCGGGCCGCAGCCGGCAGGGGCGGGACCGGCGTGGCTCCCCCCATCCCGGTCACGTGGTGCCGGCCGTGGCGGCCGCGACGCGCTCGTCACGCGGGCGGGGCCGGAGCGGCGGCGGCGGGATGGAGGAGGAGGAGGGCGGCGGCTGCGGTCAGTGCGGGCCGGGGGTGGGCGGGGGGCTCTGGGACACCCACCCGGCCCGGGACGAGGCGCCGGGGTAGTCCGTGATCCCCGGTGGGCGGCGGCGACTCTCCCGGGCGGGGCGCGTTTGGGCCGGGCCGCTCCCAGGTGCAGGACCGGGGGCGGTGGCTCCGGGACGGGCGGGGATTTGGCGGCGGCGGCGGGACCTACGCCCGCAAGTGACAGAGCGGCCGCGGCCTTGGCGGCACCGTGCGGGCGGCGGCGGAGGAAGCGCCGGCAGGAACCGGCACCTGGTGCCCACCGCCAGCGCGGGGGGGTTGCGGGGCCGCCCCGCCTGGGCCCGCGGAGCGCCGGCACTGCCGTGCGAGCTCCGCCGCCCGCACGACGGCTCCTTCCGTCGGCCGCTCGCACTTTGCTCGGGTGCTCGCACGGCCCTGCCGAGTCCCGGCCCCGCAGAGCGCAGGGCAGGTTCGCCTCGATGGCGCCCGCTGAATGTCACAACCCCCCCGGTTCGGGCGCTCCCGGCGTGTGCCCTGGACCCGCTCCCAGCGCGGGCCACGGTGCCTCGGGGATTGCAAGGTCTCCCCTCTCACACCCGTGCATTTTCCTCCCTCTGCCCTCTGTGCCCGCAGAGCGTTCCCTCCCGGTGCTGAGGACGGGGACTGGGCAAGGAAACCCTGCCTGTGCCTGGTCTCTCCCAGGCAGGTTCCCGTGTGTCGGCAGGTGCTTTTGCCTTGAGCAGGGACTTTGCTGAGGGGAGACTGGAGTCTGAATGACATCATGGCCCCAGTGCTGGAGCCGTGCTGGTGACCGTTCTTGCGGGAGCAGCTGATGCCCGCGAAGCGCCACTGCCGGCAGTGCTGGTTCGCGGGCCGGTTTCCTGCCCAGCTGTGCGACACGGCCGATTAGGAGCTGCTGTCCCACCCCAGAAGTGACTGTGCTTGGCTGCGAGGACTTCACTGTGTAAGATAAGGAAAGTGGCAGCGGCTGCGGCCTGGCTCGGGTGTTGTCAGACACAGCCCATTAGCAGGAGAGCACTGTGGGGAGCCGTTCTGCCAGCAGCGTCTGCTTGCTTCCCGGAATCACCTGGAAGACATCCCGGGTCATGTCTCAGCATTAGAAATGTCCCGCTCATCCCGCTGCAGGGGACACAGGGAGTGCACAGCCACCTCCAACCGCTGCCACTGTCCCTGTGCTGGGGGCAGCACAACCCACTGCTGCCCTGAAGCCCTTAAGCTGAGTTGGTTTAGCCAAGGACATTCTGCCGAGGCTGTAGCGTGGTGGGAGCCGACGGGGAGTCTCTTTCTGGTGGGATTGTGCTGACGCCAGTGTCTGCCCCACGGCTCACGGCCTCTCTTCAGCCGTCTGCCACAGCAGAGAGCAAATCCCAGGGCGAGCAGCTGGCGGCACAGATGTGTGCTCCCCCTGCTCCTGCCAGGGCGTGGGGCTGCACTCCCACCCCCTTCCCAGCATCTCCCCGTGGGGACAGCAGCAAGACTGAACCCATCCCAGCCCGGAACTGACCGAGAGCAGTGGTGTGGGTCAGGCGCCTCTGGACCGTGGGGAAGAGGTATCCTGGCGGGGAACCGTCCTGGCTGCTCCTGCCTTGCCGAGCTGCAGCACTGGTGAGAGGGTGGTGTGGGGAGCACAGTCCTGTCCTGGGACCGTGTCCTGAGCTGGGCCCCATGACGGCTCAGACCTGGCCCCAGGGAGAGGGGGATTGGGCAGTGCTGGTAATCCCGCTTCACCCAAAGGATTACCGCTCACTCCAGCCTGGGGATTAAGGGATTTCTCTAAGCGGGGTTGATGCAGCCTCCAGCAAAGCAGCTTGTGCCTGGGGGGCCTTGCTGTCTGGGATGGGTATGCAATGGCAGGGTGGGCTCTGCAAGGTATGGGGGATCCCCAAAGGAGGGTGGGCTGCCAGGTCAGCAGCAGGCTGGCTGAAGGGTTGCTCACCCAGGTAGTCCCTGCCCTTCTTGCCACCAGCCTGCAAAGTCAGCGGGTGCTGGCAGCCCTTTGGCACAGGTTTAGCTGTTTTGGAAGCATCCTGGGACTATGGCATGTCTCTGGGCACCAGGGAACACTGCTGGGGGAGATGCAGTTGATACCCCAGCCCCTTCCCTTGCACAGTGTGGGGTCAGCCTGGGCAAGTTGCTGGGCCCAGCTCAGGGAGCAACTCTTCCGGAGAGCTCAGGGATGGACTCTCAGGTCAAAGGCAGAGAGGTAGCGCAGGGGTAGCATCAGTCTTGGAGAGCAGAGCCAAGGGCTCAGGCAGAGGCAGTTGTCCAGTTCCTCTCCTGAGGTGTTTGGAGCAGAGAACAATGAGCCCTGCTTCTGACACTTGCAATCATGTCAGGACTGTAGCTGTGGTTAGTGAACACCCCACCTCGCCTGGACAGGGTGCAAGGACCAAGCCAGGCATTCGTGTCACTCTGTGTGGGAGATGCCACCTGGCCCTGCCTCATCCCAGTCACAGCACCCACGTGCCTGTGTCACACAGGGGTTTCTCCAGATGCCAGTCTAGGCCCAGGCAGGCGCTTGTACAGCACATGACCAGCTCAGCTCCCCTGTGCCCCTGGCTCCCTTCGCCTGCCCTTTTGCCTCCTGGTGATGTGGCAACCACTGCTCTGGCCCCTGGGAAAGGGGAAGTGGTGTTGAAAGCAGAAGGTCAGTCACATCAGCAGAGGGTGCCTGGCTACCCTCGCAGCCCTGTCAGCTGCACTTCTCCACTATTTCTCCTCCTCTCTGCAGCCACACTGCTCCCGGGATCAGGGACTGCTCGTGCCTGCCAGGGTGCCCTTCCCTACTGCCTGCCCTGTCTGGGTTCCTGCCTGCCCCACTCAAGTTACTCCTGGCTCAGCGATCCCAGTGGATGCAGGGGCGGGTGAGCGGAGCTGTCGAGCTGCTCCTGCCCTGACAGGCCCTGGGGTTTGTTACTCATGGCCATGCCCTGTGCTCAAGATCGCTCCTGCTTTGAGGAAAGGAGCTGTCAGTCCGGTTTGGGTTTGCTCAGTGCCTGTGGGGTTGGAGGGTGCGAGGGTTGTGCATTTCCTCAGCTCCACAGCTGTCCCCCAGCCTGCAATCCCAGGGCAAAACCCCAGGTTCCTGCTGCAGGAGCCCCCCACACACCGGGGCCACAGCAGAGCGGGCAGTTCCTCTGGAGCATGACCGGGGCTTGGTGTCTGCTGGTGCTGGCACACAGGGTTTGGCTGAGCCTGTCAGGCCGGGTCGGGGCTGGGACTCGGGCCCCCGGGAGCGGGGGCCGTGGTGGCACCCCCACGCTCGCACCGCCGCTTCTCTGGGTGCACCTTCCTTCATGCGGCGCTCGTTGCTATGCGACCGCCGGCTCCTGATGCTTAATGCTCTAATACGGAGGGATAAAACCACTCTAAAAATACCCCGCTGCCGGCCCCCCGCGGGGTAAGGGGGCTGCCGGGGGGCAGGCGGCCTGGGCAGGGGGGCCGCTGGGAAGTTCCGAAACTCCTCGTCCTCTAAGTGGCTTTGAGCCGCCCGCTGGGGCTCCGGCGGTGGCACGGGCTGGTGTGCCGGTGCGGCGGGGATTGGCTGGGGCTGGCGCGTGGGCTCCTGCGGCTGGAGCTCCCCTGCCAGAGCCAGCTCCAGCCAGAACTGGGAGCGCTCCGGCTGCCCTGCTTGCACCCTGGCCACGGTACCGGGCAGCTGCCCTAGGTACTGGCTACCTGCCTGGTGCTGGGGAGCCCCCTGCTCGGCCACACGCACCTGTCTGGCCTCTGCCTGCTCCCGCCTGACCTCTGCCTGTCCCTGCCTTGCCCTCCCGGAGCTGGTGGCATCCTGCGTGGGACCCCCGCGGCATGGGGACAGTCAGCGAGCTCTGCGCCTCCAGTTTCCAGGCATTCCTCTGCCCCTCGATGGCAGCCAAGGCAGGTAGGCACTGCGTGCCCCCCTCCCCTCCGTGCCGCGGGGTTCCCATCCCCCAGCAGACACGGCGGTGCCCATGGCTCCGGCTCCATATGGCTCTGGCTCCATATGGCTCCTGCTGGAAGCAGCACAGGGTGTCCTCACCGTCTCACTGCCTCCTTCCTCTGCCCAAGCTCGGGCCTCTGCAAGCACCGAGCCCCTGCAGGATGGATGGGCACGGGGCCCCTCTCCTGGCATTGCCCTGTGCTGGAGCTGGTGCCATGCTGGGATGAGGGTGTCGGGAGCCAGCGGTCGTGGCTGGGAGGTCACAGGCAGCCCAGCATGGCCATGGCATGTCCTGCCCCAGCCCCTCATACCCTGCCCTGCCCCGGAGGGTGTGTGAGTGCTTGGTCTCCCTCATCACAAGTGCCTGTGGCTATAGAGGGGAGGGTGGTGCTCTCCAAAGGGAATTCTGTGTGGGAAAGCCCAGCTTCTGCCATGCTGTGGGTGGTGAGCCACCTGTGTGACCTGCTGCTGTCTGCTGGTTCCTGCCCAGCTGTGGGACTGAGGGGCTGCACAGTGGGACAGGGGATTGCAGGACCTTCTCGGCCAGCCCTGTGGCTGAGCATCTGTGGGCTCTGCTCCTCTCAAGGCCTGGCACCATAAGCAATGCTGAGAGCAGGTGAGGTGTCTGCCTGGCTGCATTCCTTGCACATGCACAGTGTCTGTAGATGTGGCTGAGCTGGTGCTCACTCAGCCATGCCGGAGGCTGGGGGTCCATGCATGGGAATGTTGGAGCCTTGTGGGACCAAGGTAGTGGCTGTGGGGGTTCCTTGATGGCTCTGGGTCAGGGAAGCGGGGTTAATGGGGTGATGGGCAGGGCTGCACAAAAGCAGGAGAGCACAGGGTCCAGCAGCCTAGGAGGGCCTGTCCTGGAGCTTCCTGGCCCCAAACCCTCCTCTTGATGCACCTCAGCTGTCGGTGGGGAAGGTTGGGGCTGACGCAACCCAGGGTGTGCACATAGCCACAGTGAAAACAGGATGTGGTATGAGGAGACAGGCAGGATGTTTCTGGGGGCCGCACGGACCCCACCAAGAGGCACAGTGGGTAGCAGCACAAAGACATGGGCTCATCCCATGGTCTGCCTGACCCCGGGGCTGTTGCCCCTCTGGTGTGGTACAGCGTGGGCTGGCAGCAGGGCTGGCTGCTGCTGTAGCTCAGGGGGCCAAAGGACACCTCAAGGCTCCTGAAGCCTACCCTCCCCTTAGTCCATAGCTGGCATTCTGGGTGCCGTGTCTCCATCTCGTGCTGCTGAGCAGGATTTAGCTGAGTCAAGGCAACCGAAGCTGCTGCGGCCTCTTCAGGAGACTGACAGGGACAGGGACGTGCTGGGGTCGCTCCCACTGCAGGCACGACCCCACAGCGCCCAGATTTGCCATACAGGGGTCCTGCACGGAGCAGCGGGGTCCCTACAGACATCCCACAGCATGGGGGCAAGACAGTGGGGAACAACATCCCCTGGGGACTGGCATGACTCCTGGTCCTCCTCCTGATCCCAGTTCTTGTCCCAGCCAGCTGTGGGAGATGTCACGGAGCCTGCGGAGGGGACCGGGCACCAGTGGTCCCCACGGCCAGCACAGGACCCGGACCTGCAGTGGAGAGGTCTGGCAGGCACGGGGGAGCGGCAGGGTTGGGGGTCTGCTGGCGTGGGGGGGCCCAGCTGGTGGAGGGGAAGGGAGGGGACCCCGGCACTGCACACTGAGCTCAAGATGTGCCGAGTCGAGTGTCCTGGCAGACCCGGAGGAAGGAAGGGCTGGGCCAGCCCAGGGCCTGCCTGGCTGCGACCCCGGCACATCGCGTCCACCGGCCCCGAGCCAAGGAGGGGGGAGCAGGGCACTGGCGCCCCGTTTCCCAGCCAGCCGGGAGCACAGGAGTTAAGGTGCCGGCGGCTCTGTCTCACGGCGGCAGGAAAAGGGTGTTGCTGGTGCTGGCTCTCGGCGAGGCCGGGGTGACGCCCAGGAGGCCGCGGAGTTCCTTGTACGGGGGCCCTGAGTCACGGAGGAAACACCGGGGCTGCAGGTGTGCGCACCCGGCCCGGCGGAGCCCCTGGCAGCGCGGGCACGGCCAGACACGGGGGAAGGCGCTGCCACGATGGTGCTCAGGGCGGAGGGCAGCGGTGAGCCGGGCCGGGGCTCGGGGGGCGGGGGAGGGTGGCCGGTGGCTCCGTGTCTGTCTGCCCCGCTCTCCTACTGGGACACAGGCCAGGCGAGCAGGGCCCTGTACCCCGGGGGTTGCTTCGGGCGAGGTGCGGAGGGGGCACGGACTGCGATTGCTGCTCTGGGCTGCCGGTGAGCCCGGAGCCCGAGACAGACGGGCAAATCCCGCTGGTGGCCCCTGCTACCCCGGCGTGGATTCCTGCTGTGGGGAACCCCCGGCTTCCTGTGCTGGTGGAGAAGCCTAACCACGCTGGGATCCTGCAGTGTGGTGGGTCTCTGTGTGACTTCTGTGCCAGGCTGAAGCCAGGGGAAGTGTCTGTTCCAGCCTCCCGTCCGCCGGCACTGCTCTCTGCCTGCGGCCAGGCTCACTGGGGCTCTCCAGGGCCGCTGCTGTGCAGAGCCAGGGAAGGGTTAATGCCGCCTTCCTTCCCCAGAAAAGCTTCTGCGTCTGGGGTTTCTCTTCCTCTGGCTGCTGCTGACATGGCTGGGCTGCTTGTCACGAGTGCTCAGCCTCCACCGGGGAGGGACCTTCCGGGGCTCTGGAGCAGCCCTGCCGTCCCTGCTGCGCTGCAGTCTCATCCTGCACCACGCCTATCCCGGGGACCCCGGCTGGAGCCCCTGCCCTCTCCCAGGTGGGCAGGAAGAGGCAGAGCTTGCCTGAGGCCAGCTCCAGCCCTGGCATGAATTTGGCTTTCACTGCGGCTGGGCCAGGGGGTCTGGCGGCTGGACAGGAGGGTCCTGCAGCTAGGCAGGAGGTGGTACATGCAGCAGCCCAGGGATTTGGGGGTTTGTGTGTCTGATGAGCGCGTGTGGTGCAGCTCATCCCTCCCGAGGTGGGCCTGGGCTTGTTGTGTGTCCTGGGGGCCTGGGTGGGGGGGCTGGTGCTGGTGGGGCATGCGGAAGGTGCTGGAATACAGCTCTGGTTCTGTATGTAACTTTTAACCTGGTGCCACGAACCGACTTGTGTGGCTCAGGCTTCCTGACGTGGGAGGCTGAAAGTATTGGGAAGTGTTGGCGTTGTGTCTGAGGGACGGTGTCGCAAGCCGAGGCGCCTCAGCCTTGGCAACAAGGGCTTGTGAAGGAGGAAGCTCGTCAGACCCCAGAGCAGAGCTGGGGAAGTGCTGAGCTCGGAGATTCAGGGTGCAGGGTCACCGTCACCCCCAGGGCTCCCACAGGGCAGGAGCCCTGCAGGGAGAATCGATGTACAGTTGAGGACAGTGCTGGTCCAAAGGCACGTGGTGTCTTTGCCACTGGCATGGGGCAGTGACTGCACTGGGGACACTGGTGAGTCTGGGCTGGTGGCAACGGTGGCTGTGTACATGGTGGCACACGAGACCTCAGCGGGTCAGGGGGTGATGCTTGGCTCAGGGGAGGACGGTGACAGCCCTACAGATGCCTGTTCCCAGCACTCCAGGGCGGGAGGTGGGGGTGACACAAGAGCTGAGGTGGCAGGTCCTGCTGCCACCTCCCTTGGGAATGGTGCTCTAGAGGGATGGTGTTGTTTTGGTGTCCTTGCAGGTGACCTTGGTGCAACGCACAGAACCTGCTGGCAGAGGTGGGAGACATGAGCACAGTAGGAGGGCTGGGAGCACTTTTGAAGGAGCGAGTGACCTTGGGGACTGGAGGGAACAGGAATGGGATACCTTGTCACCGTGAAGCAAGGAGGTCACGTGCCAAGGAGCACTAGGAATGTTCCTGGATCAACAGGACCATGTGGTGGCCCTGGGCTTGAGCCTCAGAGATGGTGTTGGAGAGGGGGTATTTGGTTCCCTAGGGTGACAGGAAGGTGTAGATGTCGTGGTGTGCAGGTGAGGTCTGTCTGGAGGGCCACCAGCTCCAGACTCTGCCCCAGAATAAGGAATCCACTGTAGGGGGAGCTGCAAGGGTGGCCAGGAGCTGGTTTGTGTTTGGGGCTGACCTGGTGTGGCAGAAGGACCTTCAGGGCTGCAGGTCAGTGTGTAGCCTGTGCTGCAGGGCACAGCAGAGCTGCCCAGCCATGGGGAGCAGAATGGGCACCCACACCAGCCCAGCTGGGGTAGAGCAGAGTGAAATGGGGCTGGGGGAGGGCAGCAGGGCCAGGGCTGGTGGAAACAGTCTTGGAGTGATCCAGGGGCCCGTGTTGTTTCTCACTCTGTGGCAGCTGCCACAGTCTGAAGGACAGAGGCCCTGGCCCTCAAATTCTTTTCATGCCACTGGTGCCACTTGGCCTCTGTGTGGGGCCGGGGACACTGGTAGCCAGCCCAGCTCTTGCTGCTACCCAGCACCTCCATGCCCTGCCTCCACCCAGGCCCACAGCTGCTGGCTGGGAGCTGAGGCTGGGCCAGGAGCCTGCTGTCCCTGATTCCCAGGACCACACATGCTGACCTGATTGTGTCTCTGCTCAGTGCCCAGTGACCTGACCCCAGAGGAGTGCCAGGAGCTGGAGAACATCCGCCGCCGAAAGCAGGAGCTGCTGGCTGACATACAGGTGTGATGCCAAGGGGCCCACACAGTCCCCCTGTCCCAGAGACCACAGTCTGGGTGGCAGGGGACAGTGTCCCTGCCTGTATCACTGTCAGGGTCCCTGGAGCCCCATCCAGGATCCCCCATGCTGCTGCCCCACAGCTCTTCCTCTGGGGGGCTCTGGGGACAGGAAGAGGGTCCCAGCTGGGATGTGATCCCAGGTGGCAGCCAGCCCAGCCCAGCCCTGCCCTGCCAAAGCAGCCGTGCCTTTTCCTGTGCCCTGCAGAGCTCCAGGCTGTGCAGTTGAGCCAGTCTGTGCCAGCCCCTGCCTGGCACGGGCAGGGACCAGGCCACTGCCCTGGCAAGTGCCCGTGAGGTCGGGGCTCATCTGGGACACTGTCAGTAGAGTCCCTGATTAAGGCAGCAGAGGCTAATTACAGCCATATGCTGGGCATGATCTGAAGGGATTAGGGGTAATTTTGTTAACCTCCGAATCTCTTCCTTCCTGCATGCTGGGAGCGTGGCAGTGCTGCAGGGATTAGCAGCGGGGGGCAGCCCGCCCCACTGCCAGGGCCCTCTGAGCTGGTTCAGCCCCTGGGCAGCGCCTGGGAGTGGGGGGGGAAGGGAGGAGGGGCTGTGGGGCCTCTTGGGGGAATGGGGCTGTCTCCAGGGCTGGGGCTGGAGGGTTTGTAGGGGAGGCACGTCCTTGTCTCAGTGGCCCCTCTCCCCACAGCGCCTGAAGGATGAGATAGCAGAAGTGACGAATGAGATTGAGAACCTGGGCTCCACGGAGGAGAGGTGAGTCCCCAGCACCATGGAGCCCCCCCGGGCTTGCCTACGCTGTGCAGGGGCTGAGGGCAGCTGAGCCCTGCCCCACAAGTGCTGGTGTGAGCAGCTTTCCCAGCTCCTGAGCTCCGGGGAGTGGGACCCCAGGCTGATCTGCTGCTCCCAGGTCTGTTTTTCCAAGCCCCAGCCCCTCTGTCTGGCCACAGCCACTGACAGGCTTTGTTATTCTGAGCTGGTGCAGTCAGTGCCAGCCAGGATTAGGGGGGTCCCGGCAGCCGGTGGGAGCCGACTCCCAGCACCATTCCCAGTTACCCACTGGGGCGTGAAGACTGTCCCCTTGTCCCACCCTCTCCCCAGAGCCACAGCCAGCTCACCCAAGCCTCCCCGTGTCTGGGTGACCTGACAGGTGCTGTGCCTGCACCCCCTCTGCCCAGGGTGACCCCAAGGATGTCTGTCCCACTCTGCTCCAGGGCCTGGCAGGCCAAGAGCAGCCCCAGGCCATGGTGTGGGGCAGACACAGAGCAGTGTGTTGGCTTTGCCCTGCGTGGGTCCAGCATGGGGGCCTGGGTCCCCTCAGTCCAGGCTGACCCTCCCCACAGTGCACTGCCCCAGGGGCTGCACAGAGGCAGTGGGGCCCTGCCAGGTGCTCAGAGCTGCTTCATGCCTTGCAGGAAAAACATGCAGAGGAACAAGCAGGTGGCCATGGGCAGGAAGAAGTTCAACATGGATCCCAAGAAGGTACTGTGGGATGGGGAGCGGGGCTGGTTACCTGCCTCTGGGGGTGTGCACAGCTCTACCAGCTCCCAGTCCAGGTTCCTGGAGCTGGGCAAAGCCAGCAGCCAGGGCAGGGGCTGCCAGTCAGGGAACAGGCTGGCAGGGGCAGCCACAGACCCCCAGGTATCTCTCTTGCACCCCTCCAGGGTATCCAGTTCCTGATTGAGAACGACCTGCTGAAGAACACATGCGAGGACATTGCTCAGTTCCTGTACAAGGGAGAGGGCCTCAACAAGACAGCCATCGGCGACTACCTGGGCGAGAGGTACACTGGGCTGGGCTTTCCTGGGGGTGTTCTGGGCTCCTGCCACCTGAGAGATGGGACACTGCAGCTCTGAGCTCACGGAACAGCTGGCTGGGGGTACCTGGGGTGCTGGGGGTATTCAGTTCATGGCTGGCACTTGCAAGTGGCTGATTTGTGCAGACCAGACCAGGGATCAAGCAGGGCGTAGCTGCAGCTTTCCCCCATGAATGAACAGAGTCTGGAGAAGGGCAGGGATAGTGGAGCCACTTAGTAGTCACAGGATTGCTGATCATGCATCCCTCGTGCTCTGGCTTTGTTCCCACAGGGATGAGTTCAACATCCAAGTCCTGCATGCCTTTGTGGAGCTGCATGAATTCACCGACCTCAACCTTGTGCAGGCCCTGCGGTGAGTAAGGGGCTGGGAGCTGAGCGTGGCCCTTGAGGGTGGTGGGGGCCATGGAGCCCCCAAACAGCACCACGATTCGCTCTCCACAGGCAGTTCCTGTGGAGCTTCCGGCTGCCAGGGGAGGCACAGAAGATCGACCGGATGATGGAGGCCTTTGCCCAGCGGTACTGCCAGTGCAACCCCGGCGTCTTCCAGTCCACAGGTGAGTGCCTGTCCCAGACGGTCTCCCTGGCATCCTGCCCCGCAGCTGACTTTGCCCTCTGCCCCTGCAGACACCTGCTACGTGCTGTCCTTCGCCATCATCATGCTCAACACGAGCCTGCACAATCCCAACGTGAAGGACAAGCCCACAGCAGAGCGGTTCATCGCCATGAACCGCGGCATCAATGACGGGGGGGACCTGCCTGAGGAGCTGCTCCAGGTGAGACCCGGGGCCAGGCTGCAAAACTGGCCCAGAGCAGGGCCCAGCACGGGGCTCCAGGGCAAAGCTGAGCTGATTCCATGTCATTGTACCAGAATCTGTACGAGAGCATCAAGAATGAGCCCTTCAAAATCCCTGAGGACGACGGCAATGACCTCACCCACACCTTCTTCAACCCTGACCGGGAGGGCTGGCTCCTAAAGCTCGGTGAGTGCCAGCAGGAAGGGAGGGCAGGCTGTCGCCAGGGTGCAATGCCCCTGGGCTTCCCACATTTCTCCTGCTGGCCTGGCTCTTCAGAGCGTGAGGAGGCTGCAGGGACAGGCACAGCCTTCACGGGAGAGGCATCTGCACATCCAGCCCTCCATCCTGGCTGGGCAGCAGGAGCAGACTCAGCTCATGAGGCCCTGCAGAGCGGCTGGGTGGGTGTCCTGGGGGATTCTGCCTCCAGGCTGGGCAAGCCCCTGGGGTGCAGAGCTGGTACCAGGGTCTGGTGTCAGAGCACAGAGACCTCGAGGCCCGTCAGGTCACCGAGCCACAGCAGGATGTGTCGGAGCAGGCCCCCGGGAGCAAGCGGCGAGCTGCCCCAGGCTGCGTCCCCCCTCCATACCACAGACAAGCCCCTGCCTCACCTTCCCACGGCATTATCACCTCCGCATCCCGGCTCCACATGCAGGCAGCATGCATGGCATCCCTGCTGCACCGCCCGGCTCCACAGCCGGAGCCCTCCGCGCCCTGGCTCCTGTGGCTTCTCTTCTTGGCACCTCTGGGGGTTCCTCTGCCCGGGTTTAGAGACGGGGAATGGGTGTTGGCAGGATCGGGGTCCAGTGGGGTGTTTCCCCAGGGTTCTAGCTGGGGTCAGAACTCCTGATACATGGCCAACCCCTTGGGAGGGGAGAGCAGGAGCTGCCTTCTCCCTGCCCTGGGGTGGGGGGACCCAGGACAGCCTCAGGCTCTCCTGTGCCTGACTGGAGGGACCTGCACACCCAGGTTCAGGTTGGCACCACCAGTGGGGTGGTGGAGAGGCAGCAGAGTGACCCCAGCTGTCTTGGGTGGTGGGGAAGGATGCTGCTGGTCAGCCATGGGGTGGAGGGAGCCAGGCCCTGTCCCCAGCTGCCAAGGAGCCCCATCCCACAGAGCCACAGTGAGCCAGGGCAGTCAAGCCCCCACGGCCCTGCCGCTGGCCCAACCCCTCACAGCTTCCCTGCTGCAGCCCAGCCCCACTGACCTGCAGGGCAAGGGGGGGGCTTTGGGGTTCCTCTTTTTATTTTTTTTCCCTTTTTTTTTTTAATTTTCTTTTCTCCCTCATTTATATGTTTCCATGATTTTGGCTCTTCCTTTCCTTGCCCCCAACTCCAGGAGGTACGTACCCCTCTTCCCTGCTCTGCTCACACTGCTGGGGCTTCGTTTCCTTTGCGTTTTTAATTGCTGGTGATGAGTCTCATTGCTGCTGCTGTTGCTGCTAACCCCACACGCCCGGGGACCTCGCCTGCTGCAGGACAGCCCCTCCCCACCTCCAGGCAGGGACGTGGGGTGCCGGCCCTGCCAGGGCTGCACCTTCCCCAAGGCCTGCAGCCTCCTCTGCCAGCCCGGGGGGGCCACAGTGGCACCTTGCCACCCTCCCGGCTGAGCATCGCCGTGTCTGCAGACAGCTCAGCCTGGCCAATGGGTCTTTGCCTCCGGTGACACCAGGGATGGGGACAGGTTTGGGATCTCCGTGGGAGGGGCCCCAGCCTGTGCACGGGTGGTTAGGGCATGCCGAGTGGCTGGAGCTGGATGGGAGCAGGAGGTTTCTGTCTACGTGGTGCCCTGTGCTGTGGTAAGGGCTCACAGCAGTCCCCATGGGGCACCAGCACTGCTCCAATGCCTGCACCCCGGGGTGTCGGGGAGCATTGGTGCTGCCCTCATAACTGCTCTGGGGACGGGACGGGGGAACAGGGCCCACAGGGCCTTCCTGGTAGGGGAAGGAGATGAGCAGGACCCCCAGTGTTCACTATGGCTCCTTGTTTCCATGCTGGATCCAGCCTGCAGGGGTGTGTGCTCGTCCCGCATTCAGCACTGCTGCTGTGGCTGTGGTGGAGGGCAGCTGGGCCCGGAGGGAGAGCAGGGCCTGTGCCCAGGGACCAGCTTCTCCCACTGTGCTGGCAGCTGTGCGGCTCAGCCACGGCCTTGGGTGCTGCCTTGCTCGGGGTCCAGGACAAATGGGACCATGCACAGTGTGGACAGAAAGTCCCCGTGTCCTCCCCGGGAGCTGCGTGGCCGCAGCTTCCTCTGGCTGTGCCGAGTCTGTGTGTGGGTGGGGACGGTCATCCCTCCGAGCCCGGCAGTCCCGCCCTCGCCTCCATCCTCATCCGTGCGCTTCCCGCTCTGGCTCGGTGCGGTGTGCGCTGCCTGCTGCTGCTGCCCGCCGCTGCCTGGCTCTGCTTGGCTCTGTGTGTGCTGCTGGAGCCTCTGTGTGCCCGGCCGTGCTCGGCAGGGCTGTGCCCGACTGTCCCCCTCTGCTCCCAGGAGGCAGGGTGAAGACGTGGAAGCGGCGCTGGTTCATCCTGACTGACAACTGCCTTTACTACTTCGAGTACACAACGGTGAGTGGGCTCCGTGCAGGGTGAGCTGAGCTGGGGCGGGGAAGGGGCTGGATTTGGGGTGTCCACCCCACAGCTAAACCTCTGCTTGGCCACACCAGGACAAGGAGCCCCGTGGCATCATCCCCCTGGAGAACCTGAGCATCCGTGAGGTGGAGGACTCAAAGAAGCCCGTGAGTGCTGTGGCAGTGTCCTCTGGGGTTTGGGGGCAGCTTTGGCTTGGGCAGGAACAGCTGAGAGTTGTTGCAGCACCCTGAGGTGTCCCCAGGAGAGGCAGGGGCCCCAGAGTGGTCCATCAGAGCAGCTGAGTGCAGACCTGGGGCTGGCAGCACAGGGGCACGTGCAGGGAGGGACAATCAGCATGTGTCTGTCCCCCTCTGCCATGCTGGGGTGGCTCTGCCAGGGCTGTGTGGCTCTGCTTTTTCCCTCCCAGTCCCGGGTCCCCTTTGGAAGTGGGGGCTTCCTCTGACCAGTCTCTCCCTCCCAGAACTGCTTTGAGCTCTACATCCCTGACAACAAGGACCAGGTGATCAAGGCCTGCAAGACAGAGGCAGATGGGCGTGTGGTGGAGGGGAACCACACCGTGTATCGCATCTCTGCCCCCACACCTGAGGAGAAGGAGGAGTGGATCAAGTGCATCAAGTGAGTGCCTGGAGGAGCACGTGGGGGCACAGCGCCGGGCAGGACCTGCCTGCTGTCCTCAAAGGGGACAAGTGCTTCCCAGGGCATGCTGCAAGGATGGGAGAAGCAAACTTCCTCAGGGATATAAAGGGACCTGCCCAAGGCCAAGCCAGGCAGGTCACACCCATCGCTGCAGCAGTTTGGCCTGACCCAACCCTTTGTTCCCCTGCCAGGGCAGCCATCAGCCGGGACCCCTTCTACGAGATGCTGGCTGCCAGGAAGAAGAAGGTCTCCTCCACCAAGAGGCACTAGCAGCCAGACTGGCCCTGTGGGGCCAGCGTGCCCCTGCAGCAGCCCAAGTGTCCCCCCATCATGGGGGCATGAGGGGTGGGGGCCACGCTGCAGGCTGGCCCTCAAGGCCCAGGGCCCAGCTTCAGCTTAGCCATTTCTTTACTGTGGGGGGAGGGAAGGGGCACGGGCATCTCAGTGACTCTGGCCCCCCATCACTGCCTCATCGCTGGACAGCATCTTCACAGGCTCAAGCTGGAACACAGCCCCCCTGTGCACCCCTGGGAGCCCTGGCCTCAGCACCACGGCCACCCTCCCTGCCTCTGACCCCCCCAGAAGCCTGTGGCCACATGGCACTGGGTGCCCCCAACACCCGTGTTCAGACGTTCTTGGGGTGTTCTGTCAGGAGGGGGAGCAGCTGTTGGTGAGCAGCTGGCGGTTTTGGGGTGCCACAGGCGCAGGGTGTCAGCCCCAGGGGGGCCCTGCAGAGATACAGCTCCCAGCCCTCGTTGTAGCGGGCCTGGGTCTGTCCTGGGCACCCCACGCTGCCGTCTTGGACCCTCCCGGCCACCCCCTGCCCTGGAATGGTCCTCACAGACACAGGAGGGACAAAGGGACTGTCCGCAGCTGGAGCCTGCCCTCGGGATGGCTGCTGGTGGGGATCTCCCTCACAGTCACCTGTGTCTTGTCCTGTCCCCATCCCCACGCACGGTCTGGAGGTGCCTGGATCAGTATTATTTATCAGAGGTGTAAATACTCCTGTATAGTTTTCTCCTTGTAGATTATTTTGTATGTGGGTGGTTCAGTGCAGAGGCCTCGCAGAGTGGGACGGGGGGGGCAGGATTTTTTATTCTAACCTCTTTTTTTTTTTTTTTAATTTGCCATGGCCTTGTAAATTAGTGCTGAAGATCAGCAACAAATAAATACTTGCACCACGCTTCTCTTGACCTCCTGTGCTCTATGCAGCTTGAGATGGGCAGGAGTCCCCTGTCACTGTCAGCCCTTGTCCTGTGCCCAGCCTTGGGCTGGGCTAATTCTCCTCCCAGTCTGAGCTCTTGATTTGCCAGGAGTGTTTGTGAGCCTTGTGCCTTCAGCAGCTGCCCCTGGCCACCAGGACAGTGCCTGGGGTACCTCACTGCAAAACACAGAGTGGCTGTTCCAGGCTGGGACAGCTCTGGGTCCTGCATCCTGAGGGCACCAAGCTTGGCTGGGCAGGGGCTGGTTACCCACTGCAGTGGCATTCAGTGCACTGTGGACACCTGGGACAGTGGGGGTGTGGGGTGCTGTGATGTGCAGCAGGACTGGGGATTCTGGCCCAGCTGCTGCCAGGTGTGAATGGGATCAAAGCCAAGTTGGGGCTGAGGGCAAGCTGGGAGTGCCAAGCCTGTGCCAGCTGTGTTGGCACCATCAGGGCCTTTGGCACTGCAGCCTGAGTCTGGCCAGGGTGGGCAAAGAGCCCTTGCTGAGGGATGGGGACAGTGTGGGGTGTGAGGGGGAAGGGCAGCCCTGCAGTTGGGCTGGTGCTGGTGCCCGTTGGGCTGGTGCTGGTCGGTTGGGGCACAGACTGTCAGTTGAACTGCTGACAGTGCCTGGAGGCTGTCGGAGGGTTGAGGAGTGTGACAGAGAAGCTGTAGAGCCAGGTAAGATTGGGGTGAGCCAGGGCAGCAATAGGGCCAGTCAGGGATTGAGCGGGTCGGGGGGCAATGGGGCCAGGTGATGATGGGGCCAGTCAGGGATGGAACAGGTCAGAGGGTGACAGGGCTGGGTGGTGATGGACAGGCAGCGGTGGGGTGGGCTGGGCAGTGTCAGGAGGTCAGGGTGTGGGGTCTGCACAGCCCCTGGCTGAGCAGGGTTTTTCCCACTGGACTACCCCAGGTGCTGCGGAGCTGCAGCCGAGCCTGGTGCTGGCAGGATGTCAGACACAGAGGATGGGAGGTTAGACCTCCTCGAGAGCTTGGCCACGGCGCTGCTGCGCGTCCGGCCGGACAGGTGGGCCAAGTTCGTGGCCAGCGAGGAGACTTCAGTCATGCTGGACAAGTTCTTCAAGCAACCAGAAATGCTGGAGCTGGTGCTGGGGATGAACCCTGCTGGGCAGATCCTGCCCACGACCTGCTTCCCACCTGCCCTAAAGGGCAAGGGAATATACTGTGTGAAGAAGAAGGCGGAGAACATCACCGGGGAGAACTGTCGGACTGGTCTGCTGGTGGGAGACATCGGCCCCTCGCCCGTGGAGCAGCTCATCACCGTGCTGCAGGAGGTGGGTTGTCCATGCAGGCACAGGCTTGGGGTGAGCAGGGCCAGCTGGGCTCCCTGGGTACACTGCTGCACTGGGACCCCTGCTGTGGGCTGCTGTAGCCAAATTTCCAGGTGGGCTCCAAAATGAACTAAAATTCACGGAAGAAAAGGCCCTTGCCCTGACCTGGCAGTGACTCCCATCCTATGCTGAACAAGCCCCACAAGGAGAAGAGCTGGGTGAAGGTCACCAACCTGGTTTTCTTCTGGCCCCAACTGGATCACTTCCTCCATGCAATTTTAAACTCATAATGCCCACTTACCTCTACCCTGCAGCCGGGAAATGCCTAAGTGCATTTCTCTCAAACTTCCCATAAATAGTCCCGCTGCCAGTCCAGAGCCCCCAAAAGCTACATCAGCTCCAGGAGCTCCCACTATTCCCTCTCACTGTTGGGAGGTTTTGCTCATGTGCCAGCCCCTGACTCTGCTAGATGCATTCACTGTGCCACTTCCAGCACTTCCCAGGCCATGAGAGCTGGAAACCCAGAGCAAGGGGCCTTTTGGTCACACTGATGAGACAAATATCAGCAAAACCCACCTGTGGCCAACAGAGCCGTGACTGCACCGGGACTGTGCTTCAATGGGCAGTGAGGGAGCGCTGGGGTGCCCACCACTGCCCCGTGTACAGGAGGTCGTGACCAAGTGCCTGACCTAGCCCTGTCCTGCAGGTTGTGTCCCCTCTGCTTCTGAGCGAGGATGAGGGGGTGGGCTGGCCCAGGATTGTGATGGAGGACGTCGTGCAGCAGACTCACCGGCTGCAGAACAAGATGTTCGTGATGAGTGGGAAGATACAGGGAAAGCCACTGCTCCCACTGCCGGAGCACCTGGTCAGCTGGGATGACTCAGGCGCCGCCCTGGACTGGTGGGTGCTGCTGGCACCACTTGGTGTCAGGAAGGTCTGGCAGGGGCCCAGGACAGCATAAATAGCTCGGGGAGGGACGGGAGCTGGGACACTGGCTCGGTCCCTGCACAGCCCTGGGCACAGCCAGCCCCTGCAGCAGACAGTGTTTGAGGGGTTCATGCCAGGCATCTGCACCGGTAGAGATGGCCAAAAGCAGGCGTGACAGGCTTCCCTAGGGCTGTTTAGGGTTCCCCCGGGGCAGTTTAGGGTTCCCAGGGGGCATAACCCATCTGCCTTTCAGCCTGGTGGGGCCCATAGATTGTACGGTGCTGCACTCCATCGAGACCGTCGTCATCGAGTGGTTCCAGCAGGTTGAAGAGATCTTTAGCCAGGACCCAGCACAGCAACTGCTGGAGGGGCTGCACCCCCTGCCCAGGGTGGAGTTTGATTTCTGGCAGAACAGGATGACCAGTCTGGAGTGCATCAATGAGCAGGTACAGTCTCACCCACAGTGACCACATGTCCTCACTCTGAGCCCCCCGTGCTGAGCCGCCCATGCTGATCCTGACGCCTCTTCCCTGCCAGCTGCTCTCACCCCAAGTGACAGTGCTGTCCAAGACTCTGGAGAAGGCTGACAGCTGCTACTGGCCATCGCTGCAGAACATGTTCAGGGCTGTCCGTGGTGGTGAGGTCCCATGACATGGTGGTGGCTGCCTCCAACAAGGTGTTCTCATCCCAACACAGATTTTCTCCATGTCCTAGGTCTGGAGGAAGCCAATGATGTCAGCCTCTACCTGCAACCGCTGCAGGCGCTGCTGGAGGAGATGGAGCAAGCAGATTACTCCCAGGTAAGTGATATGTGGCAAAATAACCAGGCAGAGCCTGGTGGCCTCAACTGTGCAGCAGCAGAGCCCCAGAGGCTTCAGGGGGGACACATCCCCCCGGCTCTGCCACGGCCCCACACTGACAAGGCTCTGCTCCCACAGCTGCAGCCCTTTGTGCCCAAGGTGCTCTGCACTGTCTGCCTGCTCCGGGCTCACTGCGTGCACTACCACTCGCCTGCCCACATAACCCGCATCCTGCAGGAGATCTGCAACTTCTTCATCAGCCTGGTACAGCCCCAGGGCCAGTACTGACCCACCCCTGTCCCCTCCAGTTGCCTCTCTGGGGCAGATGTGGAGAGTCCAGTGACAGTGATGCAGAGACACCCTAGACAAGGGAACAGCAGAGTCCCCCAGTAGGGCTGGGGAGAGTCTGGGGCAGGCACGGGCTGAAGGCAACCACCAGCAAGTCTGTGGGGGTGAAAGGGGCAGGAGGAGCCTCCACGTCCTCCTGACAATGGCCCCTGCCTGTGTCTGTCCCAGACCTACAAATTCCTGAACCCGGAAGACATGCTGAAGGGGCTGCAAGGAGAACCCCAGGAGACCCTGGAGGGACTCAAATTAGCCATCTCCACCACAGAGAAGTTCTTCCAGTCCTACAGCACTTACTGCTCCGACCTAATGCCAAAATGGTTCCCGGTGGGTGCAGGGATGGTGCAGGAACATCTGACCCCCTGCACACCAGCACCAGACTGACAGCCCCTCTCCCCTCCCAGCGTCAGCCACAGCTCTGGGAGTTTCCCCCCACACAGATGTTCGGGAGGATGGATGCCTTCTTGCACAGACTCAAGGCCATCAAGGTGACAGCACAGCTTCCAGTGTCAGCCTCAGCAAGGCCTCCCCTGCCCTGGGGACCCTGGGCTGGGAGTGGCACAGGGTGAACTCAGTGCAGCCTGGGGCAGGCTGGAGCTGCAGGCACAGTGGGACATCTCTGGAGTTCAATGGCACCATTCCCAGCACAGTGTCCCCCCCAGCCCTGAGCCCTTTGGCAGGATGGGCACACCCTAGCCAGGCTGGGGAGCACCCCTGTGGGGAAGCTCCTCAGGACTGCTGAGCTGCCCTGTGCTGGTGCTGCAGCTCCTGCACCTGCAGCCTGGGACAGGGGAAGCCAGGTAAAAGGGGGTTTATGTTTGCCAGGAGCTGTTCCAGGTAGCCGTCGACTTTCTGAAGCTGGAGAAGACTGTGCTGGGAGGGGTGAAAGGAAACTTCCTTGGTACCTGGGTGTTGCAGATTTCTGAGGAGATCTGTGAAGCCACCAAAGCTTTTGCCGAATGCAAATACGATCCTTTGGATCCCGATGAAGAGGTGAGCAGATGTTAGAATGGAAATGTAATGGATGCTGGAATGGAGATGTTAGCATTGGCTAAGTGCACAGGGCTGGCTCTGGAGCAGGTCATGGGGCTCTGGACGCTCTGGGTTCAGCAAATCCTTCCTGAAGGATTTGGGAAGGAGGCACAGGGGCTGTGCCACTTTAAACCATTTTGCTCTCAATGGCAGGAATGGAACAGAGACTTTGCAGAGTTCCAGAAGAAGGTTGAGGATGCAAACAAGCAGCTGGCTGCCATCTTCTGCCAGGGCTTTGATGACTGTAACCGCCTGCCAGCGGCTGTGAAGGTACCTGTGCCCCAGCTCCGCAGCCTGACACGAACCTCCCACGGGAACTGGGGTCTCTCCCAGCCTGGGTGCAGGAACCAGTGCCTGCCTCTCTGTCCTGCAGCTGGTGCACATGTTTGCCTCTGTGCTGGAGCGACCCCTGATCAGAGCTGAGGCTTCCCCCTGCTACTTGGCCCTGCTGGGAATGTTTGAGGCGGAACTGGAGAGTGTGAAGACGCTGTATGACACCCGGTTCGTGTCCCCACCGCCCCCCGGGGGGGCCCCAGCCATCCACAAGAACATGCCACCGGTGGCCGGGCAGCTGAAGTGGTCTCTGGAGCTGCAGCAGCGGCTGGAGGAGCCACACAAGGAGTTGTTGGCCATCAAGCACCCGTAGGTGCAGGTCCCCTGTCATCCCACGGGGACACAGGGCAGCAGTGGGGCAGGATCCAGCCTGGAGCGGGTCCCCTCCCATGTCCTGCTGCTGCAGCTTTATTGTGGCTCTGACAGTGCCATGGTGAGCGCTGAGGCTGAGATGGTGTTCGCAAAGTACGAGGAAATGATGGAGCTGCTGCAATCTTACAGCAAGAGGATCTACAAGGAATGGGCAAGCGGACCCGGCCGGGACTGCCACTTCAGCCTGGAGCAGCCCCTGCTCCAGAGGGACCCTGAGTCCGGCCTCCTCAGCGTGAACTTGTGCAAAAAGGTCGGTGCTGGCACGGGCAGCACCAGCAGCCCCTCACCCGGGTGAGCCGGCGGCCCGGGGGCTGCCCGAGCTGCAGGTGGGGCTGGTAACGAGCCCTCCCCGCCCGCCGTGTCCCGCAGCTCACTGCCGTCCTGCGGGAGGTGAAGTACCTGAAGCTCCAGCAGCAGCAGGACATCCCAAGCAATGCTGAGAAACTCTTTGCCCAAAATGAGACTTTTCAAAAGATAGGGGACAACTTGGATCTCATCGTGGGCTGGTACAATGAGGCAAGTTCTGAAGGGGAGACAATCCAGCTGCTTTTCCAGGCTGAAAGGGACTGGGGGGGGTTTGGGTACCACAGGCACCTCAGGTCCCCGCCCATCCTGTGGCTAAGCAAGCCATGGCTGCTGCTGTCCACCTCCTCCCCCCCACCACTGTGTTGGTGGGGTGGGGACCCTGTTCCTCGGTGCTCAGCGAGGACGTGTTGGCTCAGGTGAAGGAGCACTCACCTGTGGGTGTGTTGGCTCAGGTGAAGAAGCTGCTGATACCAGTGGAGCAGCCACTGCTGAAAAGGGAGCTGGAGGCCCTGGACATCCATCTGGCCACTGCTGAGCGGTCTCTGTTCTGGAGCCATGAAGGTACAAACCCCCAGCTTGGCCATCCAAGGCTGGGGATCCTCCTTGTGCATGGGGTCCCTGGTCCCCAGCACAAATTGACCTCCCACTGCCCTGGCGGGGTCTCCACAATGTGCTCATGTGCCCATTTCCCTCCCAGGTGTCATGGAATACATCCAGGAGACAAGGGACAGCCTACATGACCTGCAGAGACGGGTCCAGAAAGCAAAGCTGAACCTACAGAGCATCACCCAGCTGATGGAGGTAATGTTTGCTGGCACTTCACAAGCATCTTTCTGAGACAGGATTGCCCTTTCCCCAGCTCAGGAGAGCAGCTCCATTCTCTCTCCCTGCAGGACTGTTCAGCCACTCCCTTGTTTGGAAGAAAGGACAACAAGGAAACCGCTCTCCTGGACCTTGATGGGAAGGATAATGCCTTGGCTCAGCGCCGCGCTGTCATCGAGAGTACGGGTGAGAAGATCCAGGCGATGGTGAAGGTGAGACACGGCCCTGGAGCATTGGATGGCTCACAGGGACATGAGGAAGGGCTTGAAGCAATGTCAGGAGCTTTTGCTGGGTGTTCACTGACAAACACTGGCTGGTTTTCTCGTGGCAGGAGAACGCAGACCTGTTTAAGGCTGACTTGTCCTCACGGATATGGCTGGACTATGTGCGATACTTAGACAGAATCGTCTTGGATGGGCTCTGCAGTCTCGTTCACAAAACCCTGCAGCTGCTGCTCACCAACATGGCCCCTGACGTAGGTCCCGGTGTTCTGGCAGTGGGTGTCCCTGTGCTGGGCTCGGGGTGTCCCACCACTCACTGTCAGTTCGGTCAGTGGCCGAACGTGACCGTCCCCATGGTCCCTGCAGGGCTGTGGGGCTGTGGGGCGTGAAGCCCACACCAGGCACTGACCTGTTCCAGGCCCAGGTGGCCCCGCTGTTCGAGGTGCAAATGGAGCTGTCGGAGGGCCGGGTGCAGTACCAGCCCTCCCTGGAGGCGGGGAGTGGCGACAGCTTCTTGGTGCTGGTGGAGGGGCTGCTCGGGGACACGGAGGCGGTGGCAGCCTCGATGCCACGGCTGCTGGAGGGCGCTGTCAGTTACAAGGTGAGCTCTTCACAGGCAGCAGCTCCCAGCTCAGCAGGAAATGGGTGAGGGTGGCCGGTGTCCCCAGCCAGTCCCCGAGCTCTGCCTGTCCCTGCAGACTGCGCTGGAGGAGCAGGCGGAACTCATGAGGATGCAGGAGAAGCTGATGTCGCTGGTGGTCAGCACCATGGCAGAAGGGGAAGAATTCAGTGCCAGCTTTGAGGAGCACTCCCAGCTGTGGCAGGAGAGCCCCGAGGAGTTCCTGCATCGCTTCCTCACCTTGGGCAGTGCCGCTGAAGAGGGGGAGGCAGAGCCACCGCCAGAGAAGCCCTTGGCCCCTGGGATACCGCCCCTGCAGCTCTTCCAACAGGAGGTGTGGGATGAATGCCTTGAGATGTGCTGGGTGCTTGGGGCACCCTAGAGGACACTGGGTGCCCAGGGAGGTGCCAGCCACAGAATATGACCCATTTTTGTCCCCAGATCGACGCACTCGAGGCACTGCACGAAGAGCTGAGTGGGTTTGAGGAAACCAAGGTGTTTGGGGGGTGGCTGCAGAGTGACTGCCGCCCCTTCAAGAAGGCGCTGCTGGCTGCCATCAAGGGCCAGAGCCTGGTGCTCCGGCGGTACCTCGCCAACCACGTCACCAGCAGGTAAGGCCTGGCCAGCCCTGGCGTAGGGATGGGGTGCCCCCAGTGACTGAAGCCCAGATAAGCTGTGGCACAGGCACCACTGTGTGCCAGGCCAGGGCTGACCTGGGGGAGACAGCCCTGAACGTGCAGGTCCCAGGCACCTTCAGGGGTGAGTTCCTGGGGGGTCGTGCCCTGCAGAGTGAGCCCCAAGCCCCAGGGACACGTGGTGAGCACCACTGTCCTCTCAGTCTCCAGGAGTTACAGGATTTCATCCAGGAGTCCACTGCTGGCTTGAGTAAACCTCTGGAGGAGGGAGACTACGAAGGACTGGTGGCAGTGATGGCGCACCTGGCGAGGGTCAGGGAGAGGCAGGAGGCGACGGACGCCATGTTCGAGCCCTTGAAGGAGACAGTTGCGCTGCTCAAGACTTACGGGGACAAGATGCCAGAGGAGATCCTCCTGCTGCTCCAGGCAGGCTGCTCAGGGTGTGGGGGGCCGGGCAGGGCCTTCCTGGGGCCAGGCTGGTGACCCCACGTGGTGCCCACTGCAGAAACTGCCCGAGCATTGGAACAACAACAAGAGGCTGTGCCTGCGCGTGGCGGAAAACGCGGCGCCCCTGCAAGCGGCCGAGGCCGCGGTCATCCGCCAGAAGTGCCAGGACTTCGAGGTGCCTGCCCGGGGGCTCCTCAGCACCTTTGGGAAGGCTCTGCTGCTCTTCCCAATTGCTGGATCCTGGCTGCCCTCATGAACCCCATCCTCCCACACAGGTCCAGCAGCTCGCCTTCCGGGAGACTTTCCAGGGAAAAGCCCCTTTCTCATACACAGAACCAGACCCCTACAAGTCACTGAACACGGTAAGGAAGGGGAGGACATCAGGGCCACTGCTGTCCCCTCTGGCACTGCCTGGCCACCCTGACACTGGATTCTGGGGAGGGGCAGCCACTCCAGGTCTGGCTCCAGCTCCCAGGCTGATAGGAAGGGTCTGCCCTGCAACAGGGACACAGCCCCTGCTGGAATAGAGACATGTCCCTTGCACACAGTGCCTGGCTGACACCTTTTCCTTCCCTCCATCCAGCAACAAGAGAGCATCATGGCCTTGGAGAAGGAAATGGAAGAGCTGGCCACCTCAGCTGCACTGTTTGAGGTGTCGCTCCCAGAGTACAAACAGCTTAAAATGTGTCGCAAGGAGCTGCGCCTGCTGAAGGAGCTCTGGGACATGGTCACCCTGGTATGTGCTGTGGTCTGGGAGCCAGGACACAGAGCCCAACGCTGCTCCCAGGCAAGGGCTGGACAGCAGGCTGCTCTTGGCTGGCATGGGCACCTAGCATGGGCACCTGGTGCCAGCTGGGCATTGCCAGCCAAAGGTGCAGAGGTGTTGCAGCTTCTCAGAGAGCTCATTGCCATCAGAGGGAGGATGAGATATGGGGCAGGTTGTTACATTTGAAGCAGGTCTGCATGGCGTGTGCATGAGTGGGGGGCCTGGTGGGCACACAGGGCGTGGGGGCACTGGGAATGCCGCTCCTCTTCCCAGGCAGGAATGCTTCTGCTAATCACATGTTGTGAAAATGCATTCTGGGTCCAGGTGAACTTGAGCATCGCTGCCTGGAAGACAACCAAGTGGGCAGAGCTTAACGTTGAGGATATGGATATTGAGTGCAAAAAATTTGCTAAAGATATCCGGAGTTTGGATAAGGAGGTGAAGAGCTGGGACGCGTTCACAGGCCTGGACAGCAGCATGAAGAACATGATCACATCCCTGCGCGCCGTGAGCGAGCTGCAGAACCCAGCCATCAGGAACCGGCACTGGCAGGAGCTTGTGCAGACAACCAAGGTGCTTCTGAGTCTCCTGCCCGCTCCTGGCCCAGGAGGCTCCAGCCCCTGGCCCAGGAGGCTCCCAAGATCCCCACCCAGCAAGGAAAGGGTGCCATTAAGTTTAAATCGGGCCACACGCCAGATTTGTGTAGGGTCTCTAAATGTGGGTGTTAATGAGCTGCTGGACTGCCTCTCTGTGGAGGGGAGTCCATGGCCCAACCAGGCTGGTTCTGCTCCAGGTGGAATTCACCATGTCTGAGAAGACCACCCTCGCGGACCTGCTGCAGCTGAACCTACACAAGTTTGAGGAGGAGGTTCGCGGCATTGTGGACAAAGCATCAAAGGAGGCTGGGATGGAGAAGGTAAACGGGGCCCAGCTCCTCCCCTGCTTTGCTGAGACCCTTGTGCTGATGGGACTGTGGCTGTCAAGGGTTTGTGCTCGGTTCCTGGAGCTGGAGCCCACAGGGAGCACACGGAGCTTGTGGAGCCCACACCTGGAGCAGGCACCTCTCTGTCCTCCTGCTTCCCCACCGGGGCTGGGCCCAGCACCACGGCATCCAGCTCATCCTCATGCCCCAACTGCAGGTGCTGAATGCCCTGGACACGACTTGGGCCACAATGGAGTTTGAGTATGAGCCCCACGGCAGGACCCAGCTGCCACTGCTCAAGACGGATGAGGTGCTCATTGAGACGCTGGAGGACAACCAAATGCAGCTGCAGAACGTGCTGGCCTCCAAGTACCGAGCCTTCTTCCTTCAGAGGGCACAGGACTGGCAGCAGAAGCTGTCAACCAGTGACACTGTTATCAACACCTGGTTTGAGGTACAGAGGAAATGGAGTCACCTGGAAACAATCTTCATAGCATCTGAAGACACACGCAGCCAACTGCCAGAGGATTCCAAGAAATTTGATACCATTGATGAGGATTTCCGGGTGCGAAGCCCATTCCCCCTCTCCTTTTCCCTGCAGCTCTCTGCCAGATTGGGTTGGCTGAAGTGCTTTTCCTCTCCAGGAACTAATGGCTGAAGCAGTACAAACTCCCAACGTGATTGAATGCACCAACAAGCCTGGGCTGCTGACCCAGCTGGAAGAGCTGCAGGACAGGTAAGGATCAAGTCATCCTGGTGAAGCGTTTGGGAGGCCAAAGGAAGAGGGTGATCCCCCCAAAGCATCAGCAAGACAAGGACTGAGCAAAGAGTAAAACTGATAAATGAGTGTTAATGGCAGCTTTTTCTGTTTTCTGCCAGGCTGGCAGTCTGTGAGAAGGCCTTGGCTGAATACCTTGAGACCAAAAGACTGGCTTTTCCCCGGTTCTATTTTGTTTCCTCTGCGGACCTACTGGATATTTTATCGAAGGGGACTGAGCCCCTTGAGGTATAGGCTGTGTGTGAGCATGGGGATGAGTCCTGTGCCATTTCCCTGCACTTGTTTGAACAGTTTTAGAACATTTTTTCACTCTTATGGGCAGAACACCATCCCTGATCCCCCTTCCTGGGAGTGCAGTGCCCAGGGAGCACCCAGGGGTAGATCCAATTGCTGGTCACACCTCCACAGGTGACGGGGGTCCTGACAGTGGCTGTGCCTCTGCTCTCAGGTGTCCCGGCACTTGACGAAGCTGTTCGACAGTATGGCCAAGCTGGAGTTCCAGCAGGGTCCAGACAAAAAGCCTCAGAAGGTGGCCCAGGGGATGTTCAGCCGGGACGGGGAGCACGTGCCCTTCGATGCAAATTGTGACCTCTCTGGCCAGGTCAGTTGAGCTTCGTGGAGACTCTGCAGGTTGAGGCGGGGGGCAGGTTGAGGATGGGGATGAACTTTTGCTGGTTGTGCTCCAACAGCCTGGCAGGAGTAAAAACATGCAATTACAAAGATTTTTGGCCAAAACCCCCAGAAACGGCACCTGCATTGTAGGTACAGAGCAGCACAGTCAGGTGCTCCAGCCAGCCTCCCCGTCCCTGGAGGGCTGCAGAATGGTCACACCTTGGCTGTGTGCCCTCAGACCACCCCTCACCACATCCCATGGGCTGTGCCCTGTGGGACCAGCACCGGACTCTCTCCTGTGGTGTACTGCGATGTGCAGGGAGAGGTCTGTGGAGCCCAGGTGGGCTGGGAGCCTCTCACTCAGCTCTGCTGGGTGTGACTGCAGGTGGAGGTTTGGCTGAACCGGCTGCTGGAGCGCATGCGCTCGACACTGCGGAGCCTCATCCCCCAGGCCCTGGGCACCTACGAGGACAAGCCACGGGAGCAGTGGGTGTTTGACTACCCAGCACAGGTGGGTGCTGCTGCACGGGGCCAGGCTGAGCCGGCTCTGAGAGGGGCAGGAGGAGGAGCCAGAGAGCCCCGGCAGGCACAGGCGCCCACCCGGAGCCATAGCAGGTTCCTCTTTATGGCCGTGTTGTCCCCGTGGTTTGCTGCAGGTCGCTCTCACGTGCACCCAGATCGCCTGGACCACAGAGGTCGGTGCTGCCTTTGCGAGCCTGGAGAAAGGTTACGAGAATGCCATTAAGGATTATAACAAAAAGCAGGTTGGCACCGTCCACACCTGAGCTGGAGCGAGCCCGAGCCTCCCTGCCAGGCCAGGGATCATCAAGAGGTGGACAAATGAGGGCATCATCTCTATGTCCATTATTTCTGTCCTTCCCCAGATTGCTCGGCTGAATGCCCTGATTTCCCTGCTCCTTGGGAACCTGAGTGCTGGAGACAGAATGAAGATCATGACAATCTGTACTATTGATGTCCATGCAAGGGACGTTGTGGCCAAAATGATCCAAACAAAGGTATTTGGTACCAGAGAGAATTTTTGCTGCACCATCTCTCAGAACTTTGGAGATCAGATTTCCCGTCACTCTATTACTTTGGGGCTGGGCACCTCTGTTGGTGGGTGTGGACTGGGCTGGGCTGTGAGGAGGGATGGTCCTCCCCCACCCCGGCACGGCCCCGGGACCCCTTTGCACACTGTCCTTGTCCTGGGAGGTGGCAAAGGGTCCCAAGGCACGGGTGTGTCTCTGTCCCAGCGGGACACAGCCCCCCACAGCCAGCTGCTCTGCAGGTGGAGAACTCCCAGGCGTTTGCCTGGCAGTCCCAGCTCCGGCACCGCTGGGACGACGGGGCAAAGCACTGCTACGCCAACATCTGCGACGCTCAGCTCCTGTACGCCTACGAGTACCTGGGGAACACCCCCCGCCTGGTCATCACCCCCCTGACGGACAGGTCGGGGCTTGGCTCCCCACACCTCCCCTGCCCCTGGCGCTGCGGCCGTGCCACGGCCCCGCTCAGCCCCGGTGTCCTCCCCACACAGGTGCTACATCACCCTGACACAGTCCCTTCACCTCTACATGGGGGGGGCCCCCGCTGGCCCCGCGGGCACCGGGAAGACAGAGACCACCAAGGACCTGGGCCGGGCCGTGGGGATGATGGTGTACGTGTTCAACTGCTCCGAGCAGATGGACTACAAGGTAGGGCACGGGACAACAGCACGGTGACACTGAGGTGAGAACCATGGGGTGTTCAAGACAAGGGGACCCTGGGTTTGGATCTATGGGAACCCAGGGGAGCCTCGGCAGTGGGGCTTTATCACTGTGGGGAATTTCTCCAGGGAAGAGCACAATCTGTAAGGCATGAGCAGGTCTCAGCACTCGAGTTTTGTCACCAAATCCCCCACTGCAGCTGCCGTGAGGGGTCACAGTGCCTGAGCCCTGTCCCGCTGCTCTGTTTCTCTCCAGTCCTGTGGGAACATCTACAAAGGACTTGCCCAGACAGGTGCCTGGGGCTGCTTCGACGAGTTCAATCGCATTTTGGTGGAGGTCCTGTCTGTCATTGCGGTGCAGGTGCGCGCTGTCCCCACAGCCTGGTGGCACTGGGTGCCAAAAAGGCTTCTCAGCTCATGTCCTGGATGCTGCCCCAGTTAAACCTGACTGGCAGGACAGTTTGCCACTGTTCTCTCCACTATATCCTGTTTGGACACAGGGTGGGGGTGGAAGCACAGCAGTGCAGGAGATTTGGGCACAGTAAAATCTCACAGCCCAGCTGTGTCCCATCCTGGTGACCTGTCACACCCCCCCCCCCCAGCTCTGCCATCACCTGGGATAGGTTGTTGGGGTGATTAGGAAGGAGCTGGTTTAAGGCCAGCTCTCCTGCTGCTGAAATCTCAATATTATTCCTGGCACAGCCAAACCCTCAGGCTCACCTTGGGGAGCAGTCAGGGCCAGTCAGGACACTGGGCAAGGGGCTGGGAACTGCCAGCACCAACATCTCTGCTCACCTGGCAGGTAAAATGTATTCAAGATGCAATCCGTGCCAAGAAGAAGACATTCAACTTCCTAGGGGAGACCATCTCCCTGGTGCCATCGGTTGGGCTGTTCATCACCATGAACCCTGGCTACGCCGGGCGCACAGAGCTGCCTGAGAATCTGAAAGCCCTGTTCAGGTGGGTGGGTGTCACTGCAGCACTTTGTCCTGTGCTGGCACTCATGTGCCACCTCCATAGCGTGACCTAAGCCAAGGGTGTTCGTGTGCACTGGTGGCCCTGGTGTGAGGGAGCCCTTGGCACAGCCCTGTCACTCCCCAGAGGTGGCCGGGTGGGGTGACCTGCACTGCTCTGCAAAGGGGGTTGCCACCCTCAACTGAAAATCCAGTTGAGAGTTGACAAAAAGGTGGTGAAGCACTGGAGGGGGAGGCACAGAGATGCTGTGGGACCCCTGTCCTTGCTGGAACTCAACCTGTGACTGCAGAAGGGCCGGTGTGCCCCAGTCTGGTGGAACATGAGCCCCACTTGGCGAAGGGGTCTGAGCAGGAGACCCCAGCAAGTGTAACTGCAGCAACTGACTGTTTGTTACACTGGAAACTTGGGGGCAAACCTTGGGAGCTGTGGGAGGTAAGGATGTGGTTAGCAGCCCTGACAACTGCAGCTGCTCCTCTCTAGACCCTGCGCTATGGTGGTCCCCGATTTTGAACTGATCTGCGAAATCATGCTTGTGGCAGAGGGGTTTCTCGATGCCAGGCTCCTGGCAAGGAAGTTCATCACTCTCTACACACTCTGCAAAGAGCTGCTGTCAAAACAGGTAATTAACAATATTACACAGTGCTGTCTGTGAGAGCAAAGAGTCCATTTGATCATCAAACCTGACACACTGCAGTGGGATTGCTGGTGATGACACACGGAGTGATGGTTTTGCACAGCTCAGGTCTATGGCTGGACAAGATCCACTTCTACCTGGTGCATCATATGGCACCTTTCTGGCTTAAGGAATGAATCAAGAAGCCCAAAAGCAGAATAGCATGGAATTACAATTGGAATTAGAATTAGGCCAGTTAAGATGAGAGCATTCAGATATTATTCATCTCAAGAGAGGTGATTTACACTATAAACGTGTCTCCAACAACAAGTCAGATTCCCAGTTCCAAATCGCCCCCGTGACTGACAGAGGCTTTTCCTGTAAATAAGCTCAGTTTAGGTCCAGCCCAGTGGGTGCCATGTGGATGACCTGGCTGGGGGCTGATGCACTGGGTGTTCCTCTGCAGTGCTGTTTGAAGCAGTTCTCCCCCACCAAAGTGAAATGGTGATTCTCTGCCTCCTGTCACAGGACCACTATGACTGGGGGCTGCGGGCCATCAAGTCCGTGCTGGTGGTGGCAGGCTCTTTGAAGAGGGGGGACCCTGGCTCTGCAGAGGACCAGGTTCTGATGAGAGCTTTACGAGACTTCAATATCCCCAAGATCGTGACAGATGACTTGCCTGTGTTCTTGGGGCTGATTGGAGACCTGTTTCCATCTCTGGACGTTCCCAGGAAGAGGGACCTCAACTTTGAGAAGGTGCAAGCCCAAGCGTGGCACCATTCCCAGAGATGTCCCAGTCCTGGCAGGATCCAGAGGCTGATGGTCTCTTCAGCACTTCTGGCTCATCTCCAGGGTCTTTCCACTGCAAGGTGGTCAGTGCCCGCTCTCCCTCCCAGGTCATCCGTGAGTCCGTGCTGGAGCTGAAGCTGCAGGCAGAGGAGAATTTTGTGTTGAAGGTGGTACAGCTGGAGGAGCTGCTGCAAGTGCGACACTCCGTCTTCATCGTCGGCAACGCTGGCACCGGCAAGTCCCAGGTAGCAGCCAAACCATCCTGAGGACATGGGGCCCCTCTGGCCTCAGCCAGGCATATCCCATGGCCCCCACAGCTTCTTGGTGAGGGCTGTGCAGAGCCCAGCTCTGGCAGAGCGGTGTTTGGGCAGGGGACAGCAGTGCAGCCACAGCCAGGCCAGGCCCTCAGGCACTGTGTGTGAGCCCGTGCAGCTGAGCAGGTTTGGGATGCACAGCTCAGGGGCTGCCCGAGACACCCACGAGCAGAGAGAGACAAAGACAGAGCAGACAGGGGCACGCTCTCAACACTGACCCTGGGCGTGCTGCGGTGCCAGCAGGGTGACAGGACAGGGCTGGCTGGCAGGACAGGGCTCCCGCAGTGCCCTGTGCAGGAGCAGGCTCTGCAGAGGGAGTCCAGGTGCTTTCCCAGAAGCAGTCCAGGTGGGAACAGGGCTCCACGTCCCCCCACTGCAGGCAGGGGCTGCCAAAGGCTGTTTTCCCCGGTGGGATCAGCACCTGTGGCTGCACCATCCTCTCCCCACAGGTGCTGAAGTCGCTCAACAAGACGTACAAAAGGCTGAAGAGGAGGCCAGTCACGGTGGACCTCGACCCCAAGGCTGTGACCTGTGATGAGCTGTTTGGGATCATTCATCCAGCCACACGGGAATGGAAGGATGGTGAGACACCAATGCTGTGAGCTCAGTTTGTGGGATGTGAGATGGAATGGGAAGACTTTTCCTTCGGGTTCTTTCCTGGAGTGGGAGGGAGAGGAAATACGTTTCATGGGAGCACCAATCCCACGTGTCCTCCAGCAAATGGCTGTGTGTGGAGAGGAAAAACCCGAGTCTCTCTGTGGGGCAGGTCTGTTCTCCACAGCAATGCGTGACCTGGCCAACATCACGCATGATGGGCCCAAATGGATCATCCTTGATGGAGACATTGATCCAATGTGGATTGAGTCCTTGAACACAGTCATGGATGACAATAAGGTTGGTGCCATCACACCCCAGGGGCTTTGCTCACTTGTTATCTCGGGGGGACCAACTCCAGGCATCCCCCACAATGAGCCACTTCCCCCAGGTTCTCACCTTGGCCAGCAACGAGCGCATCCCCCTCACTCCCACCATGAGGCTCATCTTCGAGATCAGCCACCTGCGGACGGCCACGCCAGCCACCGTGTCCCGGGCAGGAATCCTCTACATCAACCCCACAGACCTGGGCTGGAACCCGTGAGATGGGATGGGAAGGGGTGGGATGGGATGGGATGGGATGGGATGGGATGGGATGCTCACTGCAGCCCCACTTTTCTCTCCCACAGCATTGTGACCAGCTGGATTGAGACAAGGACAGTGAAGTCTGAGAAGGCCGCTCTGACGATCCTCTTTGACAAGTACCTGCCACCATGCCTGGAGAAGCTCAGGTCTGAGTTCAAAACAATCACCCCTGTTCCTGAGGTCACGGCCATACAGACAGTTCTGTCCCTGCTGGAATGTTTCCTGACACCGAAGAATGTCCCAGCAGACTCACCCCGGGAGCAATACGAGCTCTTCTTTGTCTTTGCCTGCATCTGGGCCTTTGGCGGGGCCTTGTACCAGGACCAGGTACAGCCACAGGACTGCTTTGCACCTGCCACCCCTCTCTGCATCCCGTCGTGTGTCCAGGGTCTGAGTGTCTCTGTTTTGTCCTCCAGCTAGTGGATCACCGCCAGCAGTTCAGCAAGTGGTGGCTGACAGAATTTAAAACCATCAAATTTCCTAATCAGGGGACAGTTTTTGACTATTACATTCATCCAGAAAAGAAGACATTCAATCCCTGGGATGAAAGGGTGCCAGAGTTCGAGCTCGACCCCGACGTCCCCTTACAGGTATTTCCCACAAGAGCTGTGTTTATACGATTGGTTTGACTATCCCTCCACAGTGTTCCCCTCAGCAGTGCATGGAGCATCATCAGGATTGGGACTGGTAGCACCCATCAAACCCAATGGCTTCCTATGGTTCCCTTTACCCCACAGAAGCCTCATGCAAGGGCTGTGAGTTCCACGTCTCCTTTACCCTCAGATTAACCTGCAGCTTCAGACAGTCTTGCAAAGTAGTAGCTGTGACTATTGCCTGAGTGCAAAATGTCCTTTAGCATTTGATCTGTTTCCTACAGAGGCATCTTGGGGGCTTATCTAAGCTGTCAGGGAAAAGAGGGCGAGGAGCTGTGGCTGTGTGGCAGTTTCAGGAACTCTCCATATTGTTCTGTGTAATAACTTGGTTTTGGTCAGAAAGTCTTTAGAATAATAGATCACACAGTGCTGCTTTAGAGAGGGCCCAGGTTTGCACGCAGGGGGCACTGTCTGTTGGAGCTGCCAGGAGCTCTGTGCATGCTGCCCACTGCCCCAACACAGGATCCTGCCTCTGCCAGTGCCAGGGCAAGGCAGGGACTGACAGTGCCTCTCCCCAGGCTGCCGTGGTGCACACCGCAGAGACCATTCGCCTCCGCTACTTCATGGACCTGCTGATGGAGCAGCAGCGGCCGGTGATGCTGGTGGGGAACGCAGGGACAGGAAAGTCAGTCCTGATGTGGGACAAGCTGGAAGCGCTCGGCACAGACGAGTATCTGGTGCAGTCTGTGCCCCTCAACTTCTACACGACCTCAGCCATGCTGCAGGGTAAGGCTCACAGAGCCAGCAGCTGGCCCCACACTGGGCTGTGCCCCAGGGTCCTGCAGTGCTGACCCCCCACCCACCTACTCCTCTCACTGCAGCTGTCCTTGAGAAACCCCTGGAGAAGAAATCAGGGAGAATTTTTGGCCCACCTGGCACCAAAAGGCTGATCTACTTCATCGATGACATGAACATGCCAGAAGTGGACAAGTATGGCACTGTGGCACCACACACACTTATTCGGCAGCACCTGGACCACGGGCATTGGTGGGTGCTGGATGGGCACAGCATGATGGGGGGACCCTGTCCCCATCCCTGGGGAAAGTGTCACAGTGCTGGTCCCTGCACAGGTATGACAGGAACAAACTGACCCTGAAGGACATTCGCAATTGCCAGTACGTGGCCTGCATGAACCCGACCGCCGGGTCCTTCACCATCGACTCACGGCTGCAGGTGTGCAGGGGGCAGGGCTCTGCCTGGCACCTTCACTCTCCAGGCACCAAAGCCCAGAGGGTGGAACGACCCTGCAGTGCCAGCTGGGTGCATCAGCCCCTTGTGGGGCAAAGTGCCCATGTCAATTTCTGCCCCTTTGTGCAGCGGCACTTCTGTGTCCTGGCAGTGAGCTTTCCCAGCCGGGAGGCTCTGCACACCGTCTACGGCACCATCCTGAAGCAGCACCTGGCCCGGCAGAACATGCCAGCACCTCTCCAGAAGATGCAGGCCCAGCTGGTAGCAGCGGCGCTGGGTGAGCCTTTGCCACACTGGGGTGGGACAAGCCCCTGGGGAATGCACTGTTGGGGAGCCAGGCTCAGGGCTCTCTGGGGACCGGGACCCTGCTCACCCCCCTGTCCTGCCAACAGCCCTGCACCAGAAGGTTGCCTCCAACTATCTGCCAACAGCCATCAAGTTCCACTACATCTTCAACCTGCGGGACCTCTCCAACATATTCCAGGTAGTGGGGGAGCTGTTTCTTCTAAAATATCCTTTTTCCTTCCTTTCCTCATCCCACATCCTTGCAGCATACCATGTTCCTGAAAAGAGCTTTGGCTCTTCCCAGAGCAAACCTATGCAATCAGCTACAGCAGCACTAAAATTACCCTAAGGGCTATGGGATTTGGTTGTCAGGGGCTGCTCTTCTCCACCCCCGAATGCCTGAAAACCCCTGTGGACTTGGTGCGTCTCTGGCTTCACGAAGCAGAAAGGGTGTATGGAGACAAGCTTGTTGATGAAGAGGATCAGTACAGCTTCAAGAAGCTGCTGTCAGACATCTGCAAAGCCTCCTTTCAAGTAAGTTGTGCTGAAAAGTAGAGCGCTCCAGCCCAGTGGTGCCCCCAGGTGCCCCACAGCTGAGCCCCATGGCCGGAATTGCCTCTCCCAGGACCTTAACGAAGAGTTGATGTTCGCCAAGCCCAACATCTACTGCCACTTTGCCCAGGGCATGGATGAGTCCAAGTACATGCCAGTGACAAGCTGGTCAGCTCTGAGTGACCTGCTCAGGGAAGCCCTGGACAGCTACAATGAGGTGAATGCAGCGATGAATCTGGTGAGTGTCTGTGGCAGGCAGCTCCGCCCTGAAAAGATGGGACTGTGGCATTGCACTGCTTGGTGGGGTTGGTGCATTTTGGGGCACTCACTGCTTTTTCCGCCCTGATCCAGAGCACCAAACCTTCCCCTCCTGTTTTCGTCAGGTGCTCTTTGAAGATGCAGTGTCTCACATCTGCAGAATTAGCCGGATCTTGGAGTCTCCTCGGGGCAACGCGCTGCTGGTGGGGGTGGGAGGCAGTGGGAAGCAGAGCCTGGCACGGCTGGCAGCTCACATCAGCAACCTGACCGTGTTCCAGATCACACTGAGGAAAGGCTATGGCATCCCAGACCTGAAGGTAGGATCAGCTTTGGACCCTGGCTCAGTGCCACCTGCTTGGGGATGGGTCCTGCACCTGCAGCCACAGTGCCTGGGTGGGCTCACGAGGCTCTGCTCTCCTTGTGACACAGTGTTTGCACACAGGATCAGCTGTCACACAGGTGACACCCATGAATCCTGCCTCGGGGGCCACAGTGCTTCCCCAGCCAGGCATAGGCAGGAGCTACTGGTGACAGCAGGGGTGGTGGTGTGGGCAGGGCAGCCGAGGGGCTGGACCTGTGCCTGGGCAGAGTACATGGCACCAGCTCCTTCCCAAAGGCTCCTTCCCAAAGGCTCCTTCCCAAAGGCTCCCTCCCAGCTCTTGGGGGCAGCCCAGGGCTGCTCCAAACTGGTCACTTTGGAGAACACCTCACAGAGATTGAACTGGAGGGTGACAATTTCTCTCTGTCCCAGCTGGATCTTGCTGCCCAGTACATCAAAGCAGCTGTGAAGAACATCCCCGGCGTGTTCCTGATGACAGACTCCCAGGTGGCTGAAGAATCATTCCTGGTTGTAATCAATGATTTCCTTGCATCCGGGGAAGTGCCAGGCCTCTTTCAGGATACTGACCTGGAAACCATCATTGGGTCCATGAGGCCTCAAGTGAAGGCCCTTGGATTGGAGGATACAAAGGAAAACTGCTGGAAATTATTTATAGAAAAAGTCAGGCGCCAGTTAAAGGTGGGTGTTTGCTCTCCAGGTTGTTTTGTCTGTGCCCCTGATTTGCCTTATCCAAAACCTCTTTGCAAGAGGCCACAGAACACCAAGGTTTCATCCCAGGATGGTGGGTTTAGGCAAAAGGCATTTTCAGAGACTCCCCAGGTGCCCCCAGCCCCAGAAGTGCAGGGCAGAACAGCTTATTGACCTGCCTGAGGGCAGAGGGGGCCAGTGGCTTCCATGGCCACACACATGCTGGGCCCTCCCAGGGACACCCACACCAACAGTGTGCTCAGCTGCTGACTGCAGCCACCAAAGGGGACCCAGTTCCAGCCCTGGTGAGAGGCACAACCACAGACCACCTCGAGCATACTGGGAGTTAATGGGAAGGCAGCAGATCTCTGGTCTGCAGCAGAATCCTTGCAGTCATGTGGAGCCCCCACCCTGACAGCAGGGGCACCCCACTCAGCCACTGCTGCTCCTCCCCAGGTTGTGCTCTGCTTCTCCCCCGTGGGCTCGACCCTGCGTGTGCGGGCCAGGAGGTTCCCAGCTGTAGTCAACTGCACAGCCATTGACTGGTTCCACGAGTGGCCAGAGGACGCTCTCGTGTCTGTCAGCAGCAGGTTCCTGGAGGAAACACCAGACATCGAGGTGAGCTGGGACCCCAGGGCAGCTGCTGTCCTAGGCCACTGGGGACCCCAGGCTGCACTGGACAATGAACTGCACCTCTGCTGCTGTCTGTGTTTAGTGTGCCCAGGAATTGGGGTCTGGCATGACCCTGAGGGCTGGGAACAGCAAGCTGGGAATAGGTCTGGGATAAGTTTACAGCTGGTTCCAGCATCAGAGCCTGCAGCCCTTCACTGTGCTGGTGAGGAAGAACCCTCCCTTTCCATTCTGTCCTTAAAACACCCCCAGAGGCAACAGCCTGGGAACAGCAGCTCCTCCCTACACAGGGATGTCAGGGACACAGCTGGGCAAGGGAACCAGCACCAGTGCCTTTACCAGCAGCACCTCAGCCCTGCGTCATGCTGCTGATGAAAAGGGTCACTGTGCTCTGGCCTCTGTGGCTGGACACAGAGCCAGCACTTCAGGAGGGCTCAGTGCAGCCACTGCAGGCCAGCACAGCCACCCACTGCAGCAGCTGTCTGTTCTCTCTGTGCAGCCAGAGGTCAAGGCCTCCATCAGCCAGTTCATGTCCTTCGTCCACACAAGCTCAAAGGAGATGTCCAAGACCTACCTGGCCGTGGAGAGACGCTATAATTACACCACGCCAAAGACCTTCCTGGAGCAGATAAAGCTCTACCAAAACCTGCTGGCAGATAAAAGGAGCAAGCTCTCTGCCAGCATTGAGAGGCTGGAGAAGGGGCTGATGAAGCTGCAGAGCACGGCATCACAGGTGCCTGCACATAGCCTCTCTTGTGCTGGGTCTGGCACGGGGATAGAGAGCAGGCACATCCCTGCAGGATGGTCACAGCATCTGTGAGGTCCCCAGGCCATACCAAGACACTGCTGCTCCACCAGGCAGGACTTGGCAGGATCAGCCCTTTTATCTGCTCTGTTTCTTCCCTCATTGAGGTGGATGACCTGAAAGCGATGCTGGCAATCCAGGAGGTAGAGCTGAAGCAGAAGAATGAGGACACAGACAAACTGATCCACGTGGTGGGTGTTGAGACAGAGAAGGTCAGCAAGGAGAAAGCCATTGCTGATGAGGAGGAGCTGAAGGTCGAGGCCATCAACAAGGTGCGAAGTGCTGAGCTGGTGTCCAAGGTGGGACAGGGCAGCGTGAGCTCTGTGGTTACAGCCACTTACCCCATCCCATGTCCTCCCCCCCAGATGGTGGCTGAGAAGCAGCGAGCCTGTGCAAGTGACCTGGCAGAGGCAGAGGTGGTGCTCTCTGCTGCCCGCGAGGCCCTGGACACGCTCAACAAGGTGGGTCACCTCTCCGTGGGAAGCAGGTGCTCAGCTGGTGCTGGCTGCCCTGGGCCAGGGTGATGCTCAAGGGCACTGTGGTCCCTCCCCAGTACAACCTGACAGAGCTGAAGTCCTTTGGGGCCCCACCACCAGAGGTAGTGAATGTGATGGCAGCTGTGTTGGTTCTGACGGCTGAAAACGGCAAGATTCCGAAGGACAGGAGCTGGACAGCAGGAAAAGTCAAGATAGGAAAAGCAGACACTTTCCTTGCAAGCTTAAAAAATTATGATGGGGAAAACATCCCTGAGCCCTGTCTCAAGGCATTTGAGTGAGTCCACGGCTGGTTCCTGCCCCTTCACAGCCCCTGCCACCAGCTGCCCTGAGCAGGGAGGCCAGGGGGATGCTCACCCCAGAGCACAGCAGAGCTCGGGGCAGGAGCGGGATCCGGGTGTTGCTCTCCCACCCTGCCATCCCGAGGCGACCCAAGCCCGGCAGGAGCGGGGCGGGCGGTGCCGTCCACAGCGGGGCGTGTCCTCCCGTTCCAGGCCATACCGGAACGACCCCGGGTTTAACCCCGAGTTCATCAAGTCCAAGTCAACGGCCGCAGCCGGGCTGTGCTCCTGGTGCCTCAACATGGTCCGCTTCTACGAGGTGCACTGCATAGTGAAGCCCAAGAGACAGGCGGTGGCCGACGCTGATGCCGAGCTGGCAGAGGCGCAGCAGAGGCTGAGTCGCATTAAGAGCAAAATTGTCGTAAGTGTGTGTCCCCACAGCCCCCAGCCACAAGCCCCTCGGTCACCAAATGAGCAAAAGACCCCCGTGAACTCAGGGCCTGGCCCAAGCACTGTGCTGGGATGGAGATGCTGCAGAGCTCTGGGACCATGGAGCCTCCCATCTGGGCAGGGAATCACTTTGGGGCTGTTCTCTTCCAAAGGCCCTGAATGAAAATCTGGCAAATCTCACTGCTCAGTTTGAGAAGGCTACAGCAGAGAAGATCAAATGCCAGCAGGAGGCTGATGAAACCAACAAAGTCATCACCTTGGCAAACAGGTACCGCACAAACAGTGGCTCTGAAGCATCAGGGCAGAGAGCCCCCCATGCTCTCCCCAAATGAAAAAAATCTGAGATTAATTGGGCCAGACATTCATGGGGGGAGGCAACCATGGAGATGTTTGGTGACAACACCCCAGGTCACCATGGTTGAGTCCCCATGTAACCCCTGCCCGGGTCACACCACCAGCACCACAGCAGCCACCACCCCTCTAACCCCACAGGCTCGTCGGGGGCCTGGCGTCCGAAAACGTCCGCTGGGCTGAGTCAGTGGAGCAGCTCAGGGAGCAGGAGAAGACACTGTGTGGGGACGTGCTGCTGGTCTCCGCCTTCGTGTCCTACATCGGATACTTCACCAAGAAGTACAGGGCTGAGCTTCTGGAGAAGCACTGGGTCCCCTTCCTCAATGGGCTGACGGTGAGAGGCCACAAATTCCATCCCAGGCTGCCTTCCCCCATGCCCACAGCACCGGGGGCTCCCAGGCCTCTGCGGCCAGGCACCCAACAGCCCCTCCCTGCAGGTGCCCATCCCCATCACCCCAGACCTGGACCCCCTCAGCCTCCTCACGGACTCTGCCGACGTGGCTGCCTGGAACAACCAGGGGCTGCCCAGCGACCGCACTTCCACCGAGAACGCTGCCATCCTCTGCAGCACCCAGCGGTGGCCGCTGCTCGTGGACGCCCAGCTGCAGGGCAGCAAGTGGATCAAGAACAAATATGGGGAGGACCTGCAGATCGTCCGCCTGGGCCAGCGAAGGTGGGCCAGGGGCTGTGGGGTGGACACAGGCTCAGGCTGCACCAGCCCTCCTTTCCCTGCCATTGAAGGGTGCAGAGTCAGGGCAATCACGCCCCCCATCAGATTCAGGGCACCCAAGGGCGGCAGCCCTGGTGGTGTACCTGATGCCTCCAAAAGCTCTGTGGGGGCTGGGACTGGCAGAGCACAACGGGGTCCCAATAGGGCACAGTGGGAGGAAAGCCCTCTGTGAGTCCCCCACAGGGCACAGGCTTGCCATACACACCTCCCCTCTCTGCCCTCAGATACCTGGACATCATTGCCCAGGCGGTGTCTGAAGGACAGACACTGCTGATCGAGGACATCGGTGAGACGATAGAGGCCGTGCTGGACCCTCTGCTGGGCAGGACCGCCAAGGGCAGGTCAGCACACCCCCCTGCTGAGGGGTCTCACCTGCCCCAAGCAGCCACTGCTGCCCCAGAATGCTGGTAGATGCACCTTCACTGTGGGCAGCCTGATCCTTCTTTTGCTTTGGTCACATCCCCCAGTGTTCTCCAGTGTGTCCCATGGAGGACACCTGTACTGAATGTGGCCTTTCTGGCTGTTCTGGTCCTTGACATCCAGTTCACTTAGTGATTCAAGGACATGTTCCCTGGGACACCTGCCATATGGCATGATAAGCTGGAACTGCACCCCAGAGGCCATGGGGGGCTGTGAGAGGGTAGTCTTCAGCTCCTGTTCCTCCATCCTTGCCCTGCCAAGTCTGGTTTGGTACTCCTGGCCTTGCTGTGGCTTTTCCCAACCAAAGAAATAAATCCCCAGTGGCCAGGAACAGCACACAGCTGAGGGCATCTGTCTGTGATGAGTTACTGCCCAGTGTGTGGGGATTGATTTGTTTGTGGGGATTGTTTTAATTAACTGAACAGGTACATTAGAATTGGAGATAAAGAAGTAGAGTATAACCAGCAGTTCCGCCTAATCCTGCATACCCGATGTTTCAACCCGCACTACAAGCCAGAGGTGCAGGCTCAGTGCACTCTCATCAACTTCTTGGTGACACGGGAGGGCCTGGAGGACCAGCTGCTGGCTGCTGTGGTAGCCCGGGAGCGACCAGATCTGGAGGCCCTCAAGGTACAGGGGCTAGAGGGGCTGGTTAGAGGGGTGGGAGAGGTTTTGGGCGAGGGAGCATGAGAGCTCCCCTCCATGTGCCCACTGCTGTTTGTTGAGAGCCAAGGAAGTCCCAACCAGAGCCTGCAGCTGCAGGTCCCCCCTTGCCCCCGCAGCCAGCACTGCCTGGGCACACTCATCACTTCACCCTGTGGGTGGTGGAGGGACCCAGGAGGAGCCACATCCACCTGCCCCTTGCACCAGCACACTGGTGGCCGTATGACAGAGTGACTGGTGCCAGCACGGTTGTGATCTCTTGGGCGACACATCCCTGGGTGCTGCTGTCATAGGCAAGCCTGACCAAGAGCCAGAACGAGTTCAAGATCAAGCTGAAGGAGCTGGAGGACTCACTGCTCGCCCGGCTCTCGGCTGCCGGGGGGGATTTCCTGCGGGACACAGCACTGGTGGAGAACCTGGAGATAACAAAGCGCACAGCCAAGGAAATTGAGGAAAAAGTAAATGTGCTCCCTGGAGCTGGTGCTTCAGGCAGAGGGACAGCTGGGCTGGGCACCCAGCAGGAGGGTGGGCAATGCTTTGATGTGTGACAGGGTTCTGGTAACGCCCACCCCTCTGCATCCCCAGGTAAAAGAAGCTAAAGTCACTGAAGTACAAATAAACGTTGCGAGAGAGAACTACCGGCCGGCAGCAGAGCGCGCGTCCCTACTGTACTTCATCCTGAGTGACCTTTGCAAGATCAACCCCATCTACCAGTTCTCTCTCAAGGTAGATGGGGAGTGAGGAGGGACAGAGATGTCTGTGGGTAGGGCAGAGGTGGGCGAGCACAGAGATTCAGTGTTTCAGCTTTCATGCTGCTGACAAGACCCCATCAGCCACATGCTGATGCCTGTTGGGATCTTCCTCAGGCCTTCAATGGGGTCTTTGAGAAAGCCATCCAACGTGCCATCCCCAGCGAGGACACCCGGGAAAGGGTGAACAACCTGACAGACCAGATCACCTACTCAGTCTACGTGTACACTGCACAGGGCCTCTTTGAGAGAGACAAACTCATCTTCCTGGCCCAGGTTGCCTTCCAGGTAATCCCTGCAAATGCCTGGGGCTCCTGCTGTACAACAGCCATTCATGTGGCTTGTTCTCCTACTCTGGTGCTGCTGTGGATGCTCAGAGCCTCTTGCTCCTCACACTGGGGCCGTGGGTGTTGGCTGGCTGTGATGCTGCACTCCCAACTTTCAGGTCCTGGCCCTCAAGAAAGAAGTGAACCCAGCAGAGCTGGACTTTCTCCTGCGCTTCCCTTCCAAGGCTGGTGTCACGTCCCCCGTGGACTTTCTGCAGCACCAGGGCTGGGGTGCTGTCAAGGTGGGTCTGTGCAGTTGCCCACTGTGCCAAGGCAATGCCAGCACAGCCCCTAGTGCAGCGGGTCCAGGATCACCTGCATGGGGTGCTTGAGGATGAGCAGAGCCCAGGAGTGATTTAGTACTTCTCTGTTGGGACCTGAAGGCACTTTCAGAAATGGAAGAGTTCAGCAGCCTGGAGAACGACATTGAGAGCTCCGCAAAGCGCTGGAAAAGGTTTGTGGAGATGGAGGCACCGGAGAACGAGGTGTTCCCCATGGACTGGAAGAATAAGTCAGCCCTGCAGAAGCTGTGTGTGCTGCGGTGCCTGCGCCCCGACAGGATGACCTATGCCATCAGGTATCTGGTGCACAGGGCTCTCCTGCAAGAGCCTCAGAGTGTCACCACTCCAGCTGCAACCAGTGACTGTTCCCATCTCACAGGATGGTTCTATTTTCTGTAGGAAATTTGTGGAAGAGAAGATGGGAAGCAAGTATGTGAAAGGAAGGAGCATTGATCTCTCTGAGGTGTACAAGGAGAGCAGCCCCTCCGCGCCCCTGTTCTTCATCCTCTCCCCCGGTGTTGACCCTCTGAAGGACGTGGAGGCACTGGGTGAGGCACTGCCCACCCCAGACAGGCACCAGCCCCACTGGCCATGATCTGCTGTGGGGCCGAGCAGCCAGAACCGTGTGGCCCCAGCTCAGCACCGATACTGACAGCAGGCACTCCCCTCCCAGGCACCCGGCTGGGCTTCACCATTGAAAATGGGAAGATCCACAATGTATCACTGGGGCAAGGCCAGGAGGTTGTGGCAGAGCACGCCATGGAGGTGGCAGCTGCAGAGGGCCACTGGGTCATCCTGCAGGTGGGTGGGGGCAGTGGGGCTCACCACAGGGTGCACAGTCCTGCCAGCGTCAGGGCACACCGTGCATGGTCACCCCACTGGCGATGGCAGTGACACTGCCGGGGCTGTACCCAGCCCAAGCGCCGCCGTGTTGTACTGCACCTTCTCCCTGTGGAGCCGCAGAAATTGGGGTGGGGGGGGAAGTGAGATTCACAGGGTCCAGAGAGGGTTTTTTTGCAGAACATCCACCTGGTGGCCCGGTGGCTGGACACGCTGGAGAAGCTGGTGGAGCACCACAGTGAAGACAGCCACCCCGAGTACCGACTGTTCATGAGCGCCGAGCCGGCCCCCAGCCCCGAAGCGCACATCATCCCGCAGGGGCTGCTGGACAACTCCATCAAGATCACCAGCGAGCCGCCGACAGGCATGCGGGCCAACCTGCACGGAGCCCTCGACCTCTTCTCCCAGGTACCCCCGTGCCACCCCCGCCCTTCCGCAGCCGCCTCCCCGGGGCCGTTCTGGTCAGCAGGTACGGCTCGGCCCCGCCCAGCCTTCCACAGGCTGAGCACCTCGGCGGTGTCACCGCTGCCAGGGACACTGCACCCGCAGCCAGCCCGCGCCAGCACGTCCTCCCGGAGTGCCCAGAGCCCCCCTCTGGCAGGGGTTTAGGGGTAACCAGAGCTGCCTGAGGGTTTCCAGCACAAGGAAATGCCAGGTCGCCAATGCCTTTCCTGAGGCTGAACCTGGAGCTGCTGCAGCTTTGCCATGAACAAGCTGCCTCAGCTGTCAGCAGGGCACTGGGGTGTGAACCCCTAATTCCTTCATACACAAATGAGTGTAGAAATTACCAACTAGCAAATCATTAAAATACAATTGTACACCTTTTTTTCCTAATGAACACTTTCAGTTCTCTTTTGCCTAGCAATGTTCTTCACTAGAGGGGCGTGTGACAGCAGCATTCAACTGCAACCCACCTTCACTGTTCCTCCGCAGGAAACACTGGAGCAGTGCAGCAAGGAAAACGAGTTCAGGTGCATCCTGTTTGCACTTTGCTACTTCCATGCCGCGGTGGCTGAGCGGCGCAGGTTCGGTACCCAGGGCTGGAACAGGTCGTACCCCTTCAACAACGGCGACCTGACCGTCTCCGTGAACGTCCTGCACAACTACCTGGAGGCCAACCCCAAGGTGAGAACAACAGGACAGCACACGCTGCAACAACTGGCCTTTCTTAGAGCATTCAGTTTGCAGCACAAACGCTGTCTCGTGAAGAAGTCCAGGGCCAGGAGCAGTTCCTCTCCTGCTCCCTGCACGCTCAGGCAGGGAAGGGGATGAGCTGGGTGGAAGAGGCATTAGGTCCCAGACAGGGCAAGTGGCTGCTCTGGCCCATGTGCCTGCCCCGACCCATGCCTTGGTGATTGGTGGGTGGTTCCACCTAAAAAGCAAAGCCAGCCCCAAGAATGCAGGTGCAGTGAGCAGGGCTGAAGTCTCACCTTTAGACCTGCCCTCACAGATGGGATCAGTGCTGGCTGGAAAAAAAGATGGGATTTGAACCACAGATGTCTGTGTTCATACTGGGACAAGGAGAAATCTATGGGTTATCAAGACACTCCTCTGTGGGTCCAGGGACTGTCACCTCCCTGCACAGGTCAATCCTGGAGCCAACACCCAGCTTGAGCCTCTCCCTGCAGGTGCCGTGGGATGACCTCCGGTACCTCTTTGGTGAGATCATGTACGGGGGGCACATCACTGATGACTGGGACCGCCGGCTGTGCCGCACATACCTGAGCGAGTATGTCCAGCCCGGGATGCTGGATGGGGAGGTGTCCTTGGCTCCAGGCTTTATGATCCCTCCCCGCATGGATTACGAGGTAAGAAACATTGCAATTTGCTGTAGAAAACCCCTGCTCTGAGTAAATATGCACGAGTCCAGTTCCCTCTCACTCACCAAGGGGAATGGAGGAAGAGAGTGTCAATCCCTGGGAATGTGCAGAATTGCTGCAAAAAATGATTCCTGTAGTTGAGATGGAAGGGGAAAAACTTGGCTGAGAGACAAGTTAAAAAAGAGCCCCGGTGCACATGGGCAGGTGCTGCGAAGGGCCCGGAGTGGTGATGGGTTTTTAGGGTTGCAGGGAACTTTGGGCTCCTTTGCCTTTGTGCTTCCAAGCTAATGCTGCCCCTGACTCAGGCCTACCACCAGTACATCGATGACAACCTGCCAGCAGAGAGCCCCCACCTGTATGGGCTGCACCCCAACGCAGAGATGGGTTTCCTGACCGTCACCTCGGACAGGCTCTTCCGCACAGTGCTGGAGCTGCAGCCCAAGGAATCCGAGGCTGCTGGGGGCTCAGGTACCTCCCGAGAGGAACAGGCAAGTCAAGTCCTGTGTCTTTATGGTAGAAATTAACTGGGTTTTTTTTAAGGTGGGCGAAGTAATTACGGTGGAGAAAAAAACCTCTTAAGGGTGACAACTGAGAGGCTAGAGAGGGAAGACAAGGCCTGGAGACAACTGAGAGAGCAGGCCTCATGGCAGTAAGGAAGGGATGGCAGAGGGAGGTGATTCCAGCCCAGCCACGCCGTGGTCATCAGCCCGGGGATGGTGGCACGGGGCACAGAGGCAGCATGGTCAGGAACCTCATGCCCTGATGGGGCCAAGATGCACCACTGGCAACATGTGGCTTACATGGGGCTCCTCAGCAGATGGAGGTGGCTGAGGAACCTCCAGTCATGAGAGCAACTACTGAAAACAAAGATTTAAAATATTTTTTTTAAAAGTCTTCTTCCTGACTGCCTGGACTTTACACTTGAATTTCACAACCTCCATGGCCTCAGGTCTCTTACCTTGGCTATCAAAAAAGAACTACAGCTTTTTAAGACCCAAGAGCAGTTAGTAACAGAACAGAGCATTAGTAACAGAGGAGGAGGTACAAAGAAACACCAGGGCAGAAAAAGAAAAAACCTTACCAACTTAATTAAATGCAACCTGCAGCATTTTTCTCTGGGCAAGAGCAGTATATAGCATTCTCATTTCAGGTGAAGTCAGTCCTGGATGAAATCCTTGGGCAGCTGCCAGACCCTTTCAACATGGAGGATATGATGTCAAAGGCAAAGGAAAAAACCCCATACACTGTTGTAGCCCTCCAGGAATGTGAAAGGATGAACATCCTGACCAATGAGATCAGGCGCTCGCTGAAGGAGCTGGACCTGGGACTGCAGGTACACAGCAGGCAGCCGCCTGGATCATCTCCAGCATTTCTGCCTTTGCTGCTGCTCTCACCAACCAAGCTGTGCCAGGTGCAGCTGTGCAGCCCCAGCCTTCTGCTCCCTGAGCCCACGCACATCCCTCAGGCTGTCCCACCACTGGCTGCAGGTGACACTGCCTGGACTTTTCTCTTTTTCAAAGGGAGAGCTGACGATTACATCTGAGATGGAAGAGCTGGGAAATGCTCTCTTCTATGACAGTGTTCCAGAATCATGGACACGTTATGCCTATCCCTCCCTTCTCAGCTTGGCAACCTGGTATGCAGACCTGCTCCTGCGGATCAGGGTGAGCAGAGTGTGTGTGACAGTCAGAGCTTGGGGTGCCCCAGGACTCCCCCCCACCTGTGCATTGCTTTATCGGTAACTGGTTTATTTCTTAGTACCACTTTAACCAGCCTGAAGTACCTGAAAAGGGCTGTTACTCCAGGAATAGGAGCACAAGTCTGACCAGGGTTCCCATTACAGTACATCCCTGTGGCAAGGGAACATCAGCTCCCCCCGTCCCCATTACAACTCTGGGTGTCCCATTAAAAAAAAAAAAACTGGCTTTGTTAAAAAATAGCAGTATTTTCTGCACTATGAATTCAGGGTTTCAGCTTCATTGCTGCAGGGGAATCTGCTGCTTATTCCTCCCACACCACCTCCAGCCAGTCCCCATTCTGCAAGATCAGCTGAAGCCTGGGTTATGCACAGCAAAGCATCAGCTCTGTCACAGTGTCCTGCAGCTCACAGCACATCCTCCACCCTAAAGGACTCTGCTGATTTATTTTCCAGGAACTGGAAGTCTGGGCAACAGATTTTGTGCTGCCTGCAACAGTGTGGCTGGCGGGATTCTTCAACCCTCAATCCTTCCTCACAGCCATCATGCAGTCCACAGCCAGGAAAAAGCAGTGGCCGCTGGATAAGATGTGTCTGGCAGCGGATGTGACCAAGAAGACCCGCGAGGAGATAACCTTCCCCCCTAGAGAAGGCTCCTACGTGCACGGGCTGTTTATGGAAGGTAAAAACTGCATTTCTGAGATGTTTCAGACATGGAGCAGGCCCAGCTCAGCCCTTCTCCCTCGTGCAGCCGAGCAGCGGCAGCAGTTGCTGGCTGGTCCGGTCTGCCCCGCGCTGCTCGGAGCAGGGAGCCCGGGGTCAACCTGGGTCCAGGCCCAGCCGCCAGCTGAGGGCAGCACTGCCCGGATCACACAGCCTTTCCAAACCCGGAATTTGTGTTTCAGCAATGCAGGCTCCAGCTCATGAACCCCAGGGCTGGAGCTATAGGGCTCTAGTGAATACATATGTCACATTCTCAACTGATGCTCGAGTAAGACAAATTGAGAAACGTAAATCCATGATAATTACTGCTAATAATGAGAGGGAAGCAGGCAGTTCAGCAGACCAGCTGAGAGGTCCACTTAGACAAAAGCACATGGGACAGCATGTGATAGATCCCACCATGGCCAGTTCACCTTCAACCCTACAATTCCCATATAAAGATGTGCTGAAGGGAGGGGTGGGGACAGAATTTATTCAGACATCCCACACACACAGTAAGGCAAATGCAGTCCTGGGTCACAGTGAGATGAGAACATGTCAGGCCTAACCACCATTGAGGCACTCTAGCCAACCTTAGCCCATCAGTAGTCCTGAGGGAGGCCCCGGGAAGTGCGGGGTCCCCGAGGGGACACGTCTGTCACCCCGCAGGCGCGCGCTGGGACGTGCAGTCGGGGTCGATCGCGGAGGCGCGGATGAAGGAGCTGACCCCGGTGATGCCCGTGATCCTGCTCAGAGCCGTCCCCGTGGACCGCATGGACACCACCAACGTCTACGAGTGCCCCGTCTACAAGACTCGGACGCGAGGGCCCACCTACGTCTGGACCTTCAACCTGAAGACAAAAGAAAAAGCTGCCAAGTGGGTCCTGGCTGGTGTGGCTCTGCTCCTAGAGGCCTAGACTTCAATGGCAATGAAAAACAGCAATACTTTTAGTTGTAAAAACCTCAGGATTGTGTAACTCAGTCTATGTTTGATTGTACCAGAACCGTTTTAGCCAAGTATCAATAAAAGCAGTGCTGGAAGCGTTGCCATGTGGACCCTGCTCTCGCAGCACACGGGGTTCTCAGGGCGGATACTGGTTTTCCACTGGTGGTTTCTGACGTGGTGCTGGTGGGGAGCCAGACCACCGTGGGAAGCCAGACAGAACAACTGCACACAAGTGCCTGACTCCTTTCTCTCTTCTGGCTCTCCATCTGTGGTAACAGCTCTTTGTGTGACAGCTCAGTGTGAACTGAGCAGAAACTCCTCACGCTCCTGCATGGAACACCTGTCTGGCTGGAGCAGCCAGGAGAAGAAAGGTGCAGATTTGATCCAGTTCACCCACACCCAACCTGCACAGCCCAGAGAAGATCCAGCTGTAAACAGGTTCCTCTCTGAAGTATGTTATTTCTATTTTTAGGGTACAGAACATGCTCAGCCCTTTCTTCACAACAAATAATTTGTATCAGCAGTAACACACATTAAGGTGAGTGGACCTGCCAAGGTTGGTCCCTTTGGCATAAAACAATTCACCAACAGCCCACCCTGTGAAATATTTGAACAATTAGTTCTACAATACAGTTACCTCAAAGTCCCCTCACAGCTCAGTCAGACAAGCCCCAAGAGCAGGGACACAGCTCATTTCTGTATAGAGCAGCAATATTTATAATCAGTTATGACTGAGTTTCCACTAGGAACCCCAAGACACCACAAAACAGAAAAGCAAAACCAATTGCCCCTGTTAACCAACACTATAGGGGCAAAGCAAAGCCCTGACTGGGTACAAAGATAAAACATTTTAAGTATTCCAGCAATGCTTTCTATTGGCTGGTCAAGATAATACAAACACAGTCTCTCTCTGTGAAACTCTGAAAGGGACATTTCAGAAATGGGAGTTTTATTTCCATGCACAGGAAATACCGCTGTATGGGTTCTCTGTCAGTGGCCCTTCCAAAAATTCTAGTAGACAAAACTCAGTGAGGACCTGAGCACTGATCCCAGTCCATGGCAGCCAGTACCTCAGAGGAATCGACAAGTGCCTGGTTTTCCCCACATCATCTGCACGTCCATCATCTTTCTTTCATGACAGAGCACTTCACTATTCACTGCAGTCAGTGCAATTTAATTCCCCATAATGGCAGCAAACTCACCCAAAGCAGCAACTTTTCTTCTTTCAAAAGAAATTCTTGATCAGAGGTGTCACCAGCTTCACCCACAGTTTCACATAACGACTTGGCTGCTCAAATGTTGATGTTGAGACCACACCTGAGCAGAGGTAAAGTTGCTCTTGCTCCTGACCAGGGAAAGAAACATCATCTCAGTAAATCCCAAGTGTTAAATTACATAATATAATAATATAATTTCTCTTTCAGAGAAGCAAATTCTCAGATAAAGCGGACAGGGGATCTTGCCACAAGTACGCACCATTTCTCCCCAAGAATTTACAATTTAAACTTTACAGAGAACAAGGGCAGAGGGTTTTGCCTTTTTGTGCCCCACGGTTGCATGAGCTTGAGTTTCAGAAAACTCCTCAAGGCCAGGCTGTAATTGCCAGAAAAGGAAACCTCACCAAAGCTCCTGGGACCGGCTTACGCGGCTCTTTCTAGACACAGCTGGGGCGCCGCGTTTGCAGATGAATGTGCAGCCGTGATCTCAGCTGAGTTACCAGAAACACTCCGGCCCCCACGGCGTGCGCCCAGCTGCCGAGGCAGGAAATGCACCGCCCTGCTGATAACACGCTCACAGCACGTGAGAGCAGCACTCTGGTCACAGGTAAGTGGGAGTTTTTAGCACAAACAGTCAGGTTTCAGGATCTGCAGGTAAATGAGGAGCAGAACAGCTCCTGGAAGTTTGATTATCATCTTTTTTTTATAAATGAAGCTGTCACAAACAGCAGAAAATACTCTGCACTATTTAAATTCAGGGTAGAACGGGGAAACAGGAACCAAGTACTGGAAAGTAACACCAAAAAGGTGAACCAAGACATTAATCTGCCAATTCACTCTAATTTGAGAGCCCCCAAATGCTCCAAGAGCTATGGTCAGCCCTGCTGTGAGGATTCTGCTGCGTGACCATCCAATATGGTAAGATCTGAGCACTGGAAGCAAGGCCAGTTCCCTGAATCAATCTCAGTTCATTCACAGAAGCATCCAAAGGCACCCAGAGCACTCACATTTCTTCCCAAATCTCAGCACACATTTTTAAAATGGAACTGAACATTACATAGGCAAAGTGATTTCATGGCAGCATCCCAGGAATGGATTAAGTCTTCTAAAAAAGACCACAGAAAGTAAACACTCAGCCCATCTCAGAATCAGCTTCCAGCAATCAGGAATGGTTTAAAGCCCTTTGAATGAGATCACTGCAGCCCTGTGTGAGAAAATTCCTTTGTGTCACATTTCCATTGATTTTCCCCTTCCATTAGAAACAAGCAGAGGCAAGATATGAATTGAAATACTCAAGCAACTCTTCCAGTAATAGAATTGTTTTTGATTAGATACACTCTGACTCATCTCAGGGAAGAGCCCTGATGCAAGAGGGCAATTCCCATTGATCTTGCAGACAACTCTGCCAGCACCTGCCTCACACAGGGCATTTCTGAGGTCTCCAAGTCAAACAGAGGCACCAAACTGATCTGCTTTGAAACAGAACACTGCACTGAGAAATGACTTGGGACACTCAGTTCCAGCAGAAGATTCAGTCAAGACAGCTGGAGAACCAGGCAGGATTTGGAGCAGCAGCAGGACTGCTGAGCATTCCAAGCTGCTTAATTAAAACAAAAACAGCACAGAAAAACCCTGCGACACTGAATATCAAACCACTTAAAAATGTTTGTGTCAAGATTATGTTATGTTATGTCATATTATTATTCATGATAAGGATTTTGTCACAGAACTTCATGGGCATCCCAGCCAGTCCAGAAGCCCTCTTCCAGTCCAAGCTCAGACATTCCAAGGGCCCAGCCTCACTACCCCAAACCTGCCATGCCCTGGGCAATGCCCAGATGCTGGGGTTAAGGCTCAGAGGTGCAGTGTGGCTGGTGAGCAGAGGAGACAGCAGGTCCTCCAAATGCTGTGTGCACATCCAGCCCTGAGCACTCCCGGTACCCGAGGTCACTGGGGACACACATTCCTTCCCGTTACGGCCTCATTTCCCAGCACTGGGTACTTGCAGCAGGCAGCTCATCAATAGTCACTTCACTGACAGCTCCCCAGGACTCCCCATGCTCCAGAAGCTTTTGAGTTATGGTAGCTGGAGGTTTTTATTGCCACTGCGTCATCAGCATTCCCCATGTGACTCTGAAGTGCAACATCCCCACTGCATCCCCAGGATCTGCTGCTTACCTGATGGAGCTGCTGCTGCAGGGCTTTATTTTCTGTCACTATCGCGACCTGAGCTTCCAAGTCGCGATGAACCGATCGATACCCGAAATTTGGAGAGCCAATCAGGGTCAGGCAGGGCAGGTCGCTCCCTGCCAGGTACAGCCAGAGGCCTGCAGGAAAAATGAGGAAGAGAGGAAGCATGACAGGCAAGGGAACGGCCAGGGTGGGCTCACATGGTCCCCTCCCTCAGAGTGAATTAAACGCTTTAAACGTGGATTACAGACTCTGTACAGGACCTGGAGAGCAGAGAGGAGCCCAGCGGGGCCTGCAGGGCTGTGCTGCTGTGTGTGACTCGTGGGGAGCCCTGGCACAGCCCAAATCAGAGTGTTCTGACTGGGAGTGCAGCACCCCCAGTGCGCCCCAGGACACACTGCCCCAAAACAGCTCAGAGCAAGTCCTGACACTGCATTAGAGGCTGTTCTGCACCACAGTGAACTCAGAAATGCTGAGAGAAGACAAACAGGTTTGCAGTGAAGGAACCAGCCCAAAAGCCCCGGGCAGCCAAGCTAGGTCAGTCCAGCCTGTCCCAGGGCCAGGGACCAACCCCCATTCCGGGACAATGACATGAAGAGGCATCTCCCAGCTCTAGCAGGTGAATTCACATGCTACGGTGAAGTGCAAATTATTTCACTCCCTCACTTCCAGAGGAGCCAGCAGGGATGAGATCAGACTCTTGCCAGGGCACCTGGCCCCCACCACCACTCACAGCTCCCACAGCTCTGCCAGCACAGAGAGCAGGCAGGACAGAGCCCAGGACAGGTTTTCAAGGGAAAGATGGAAACCTCACATTATTCTCAAGCACACTGCAGCAGGACAAGAAGGAACAGCCACAGGAGAGTCAGGACTGTTGCCAAGGACAGGCCGTGTGGCCACTCTGCACAAATGGAGCCAGAAAGCCTTTGCTCTCCTCAGCAGAGCCCTGGGTGAGTCCCTGGTAGAGGCTTATCCCCACGGCTGGTCACACACAGACTGCAACAAAGAACCCGTAGCATAAAAACCACCTCAGCCTTAAAATAGCAGCAGGTTTCCCAACTCAGCCCCAGAGCAGTTCCAAGAATGCCTTGAGTAAGATGCTGCCGATTCACTGCCAGTTCCTGTAACCTCCTCCCCGCCCCCACAGCACGCACTCACAGAGCTGGCACTGCCCTAATGCCGTGGCACTTCCAGCCCCTGCGGGCTCACCCCACCACAGCAGGGCTGGACAGCCCACCACGGGCTCTGGGAGCCACAGGAAAGCATCCACATGGCAGAGTTTTGTCACGTTCTGCCACCAAACAGGACCCTGCCAGGGGCTGTCTGCTGCCCGACCAGCCAAAGGCTGGACTTCTGCCCAAGCAGCAGCCATGAGGAACAGATTTCTTGCCTTCCCAAGTGTCTTGTGGCAGTCCCACAGCCTTTACAGGTCTCTGGTTTCATGGCCATCTGGCAGGATCTGCTCAAACAGTGACTCACCTTCCAGCAAGGGGAAGCACAGCTTCCCAGTGCCAGTCAATAGCAGTAACAGGGTTTTATCTCACAGTACACAACTGCACCCTGCCACCAGAACCTGCCTGGAAGGGACCCTGATCCCAGGGGATGTACCCGTGTCACCCCCAACAGCACACTCATGAAAGTGCAGGGAGGCTTTGGGATGTCACATCAGGACAGCTGCTGGCAGTCCTGCTCACTCGTGCACCCCGTCTGCTACACCTGCATGGTGCTGAAGGCACCCAGGAGAGACGTCCCTGGGAGCACCACTTGACACTGTGCGTGCAGATACAAACAGTTTAAGGGGAGAGGGAGGGGCATGCAGCACAGCCCCAGTGTTTGGGGAATGTCAGCGAGATCCCACAGGAGACTAAAGGGTGTCTCATGCCTCAGCCCAGAGAGGAAGCACCAACAGGCCCTATTTGCTGCTGGGAATCTCATGTCCTCAGTCAGGAGATAGGCTCCATGTGCTCCTTGTGCACATGCCCTTCACATCTCCAAGGCTCCCTCCCTTCCCTCTCCTGTCCTTGTGCTCTCTGCCACACCATATGACTCCTGCAGAAGGAAACGAGGTGAATCCAACCTGTGCCAAGGGAGGAGCTGCACGCTGCTCCTCCCAGCACTCTGAAGGAGAATGGAAGCAAAGCAGCAAATGTCTCCAACTGTCCCTCCTGCTAGGCATGGGAGCTGCTGAACTCCAAGCCCTGCATCCCTCTCCAAGCAAACACCACACAGCCCAAAGCACTGTCCCATGAGGCCCAGCTGGTCCAAACAGGATCAATGACCATCTGCACTTTGGTAGCTGGGAAAAGCAGCTCCTGTTTCTGGGTTAAATTTTTGCCAAACCACATCCCACTGGGAGTTAGCAGTGCTCAACAAAGGCAGAACCTGGGAACCACAGATCGCTCAAGCACATGCATCCTGAAAGACACAGGATACTCCAGGCAGGCAGGCAGGGATCTCCCTGGAGCTGCCCTGTGTGAGATAAGGGTTTTCCCTGGACTCCCGACTGTACTGAGGAGGGGCACCCTGAGATCTGTTTGTCATTTCAACACCAAGGCAGCCAGTAGCACCCAGGGATTTTCAACAGTCGAGAGAAGGCCGACTCCGCAGCTTTCCCTCCCCACCACCTCTGAGCCTCCCTCTGAGCACTCCTGTGAGAAGCAGGGAGATGGAGCCATTCCCACTAACAGCTCTTCCCAAAACAGGAATGGCCAGAGCCCCAGTGCTCCAATCACAGCCCCAACACTCCAGCTGGAGCACTGTGCTGAGCCTGTGGAGCTGGGCATGGTATATCCAGCAGGAATCCAAGGTGTCCCAGAGAAGACCTCAAGGGCAGCATTCATTAACTCAGTGCATGATGGACCATATTCCTTCCCCAGCCCCTTGCCCTCTGGCTGCCCTGACTCCCAGAAGCACATGCTGCAGCTCCTCACACACTGCAGCCCCTGTGAGCTGTGAGCAGGAGCTGATGCAAATCCCCCAACACTCACACTGTCCCCATACAGACCTGCTGCTGGGAAGGCCCAGGGAGCAGCTCCCCTCCAGCACCTGCCCCAGATACTGCTGCAGGGTCCCCAGCAGAGGCAGCACTCCTGCCTGCTGAAACCAGCCCAAGGGATAGGAGAAACTGCTCCACAGCACTGACTGTACCATAAATGCATCCACATGCTTCCTTTCCTTCACATCACGTTTCTCATCCAGGCAGCGCTTCAGTGCCACCTCAGGGGCAGCTCTCACACCATCCCTGTGACTGTAACAAACCAGAAATCCAAAGGCAAGGTGTCCCCTAAGTGATCCAAACCCTCCAGGTTTACACAATCAAGTTGTTTGAACCTTGGAGGAGTGTTTTGAAGGTTAAGCCCAGACTGGCACCCAGCCAGCCCCTTACTCCTTTCGCAATCCAAATGCACAGCTCTCACACACCTCTGAACAAGACTCCTTGGGATAAGGGCTCTTACCTTTGGCATGGAACGTCCACCCAGGACGGGAGTACTCCTGGAGCTGCACCCTCTCCTGCTGCTGCAGGCAGCAGACCTCACTGTAAAACTGATGTTCAATGTAAACGTAGGCAGCAGGGATGGCACCTGCCACCCCTTTGGCACCAAAAAACCCATTGACCTCTGGGGAGGCCAGGAGGATCCGGTACTCAGCCCTCGTGCCCAGGATGAGGTCCATGTAGGCCTGTGTCAAGTTGAAGTAGCCCGTGGTGAGGTATATCCTAGCATCCCGCTCGGCCTCCGTCAGCAGTGTCTCTGTGACCATCTCGTCTATTTGAATCCCGAAAGGTTTCATTTGGATTAAGGGATAGATCCAGGTGTCGGGTTCTGGTTTCAGATTCCCAGATGCTTGAGAGCCTTGCTGGGATAAGAGGGAGTTGCCTGGCTGGTTGCTGTGGAAAGTCTTTGCATGAAGCAGCTCTTGCCGTGTCCGGGCAGAGTTGATGACCTCCATGACCCTCCGGTTGGCAATCTCACAGTAAGCCACTTTGTCTCCTGCAGGAAAAGTCAGAGAGATGCTGTCTGGGACCCACAGGCACAGAGCTACGTGTCATCTATCACACCAGGAAAAACTACTGACAGGACACGGATACAGGAACAAATAGGAGCCAACACAGAGTGCACATGACTGTCTGTCTTAAGGCCCAAACCAGTTGTTTCAAGATCGGCAGAGCTACGTTACAGAAGAGAAATGCTCAGCAACTGCCAGCAGCCTGAAAAATCCTCTGAGAAAGAAAAGGACGAGGACAAGGCTACACTGACAACCAAGAATGAGCTGGAACACACAAATAAACTCCCACCCCCAGCCTGAACTTACATCACCCAGCAGTGCAAGGCCAGGACAAAAACTGATGACACAATCAGCCTGGCACATCACTGCCCTTCTCTGCCCAATTTTACGCTTGTTCCCAGTCTTCCTGAACTGATTCCCATTTGATTCCCAGAACAAATTCTACAACAAGAGATTAATTACCAACAATAGCAGCACATTCATAAACCCTCCAGAGCACGCACACCCAGAGCACCTGGAATTGCAGCTGCTAATAACAGAAAAACTTCTCAAATGACTGAAGTTCTTGTTTAAGGCCAAAAGCAGCACATTTATGAGGCAGCACTGAAATGGCTGCAGAGTTATTTCTAACCTCTGCATGCCCTGCCAAATTAGCCTGTGACAGCCACTGTGCTGGGAAAACTCCAACAGACTCAGTCCTGAAACTCAAGCAATCTCGATTTTAATACTGGATGGCACAAAACAGGACACCCCACAGTCTGAACAATGGTCAGACACCCAGCTATTCCCATACGGATAGAGTCTAAGTCATCCTTAAACCCTGGCCATCACTCCTCTCCTCTGGATCCCATCACCAGGTGGGTGACAACTCTCTCCTACCTTGGTATGGGTGCACCATTCCCTCCATCATCTGGACTGTATTGTCCTGCTGTAACTGCAGGGACACATCTCCAATCGCGTCCACAAGCTCCGTGAAGAAGTCTGCGATCTCGGGAGAGTCCCGCAGCAAGACATAGCGGTCCTGACGGTTGGTGAAGTACAGATCACTCAGGTTTGCACTGAAGAGAAAGGGAAGAGATGGGTTTGGAGCACAAGATTCTCAACCTCCCAGCTCAGGCTACAGGCCTCACTCTGGGATAGCTGCGCTAAAGCACAAATTGGCCATTTCCTTTGGAATCTCGAAATATTTTTCCTTTTAAGAAAGACTCGCTTTCATCTGAGAATCTCGTGTGCAGGAACTGTGGTTGCTCTCCCATCTCAGAAGAGCATTGATAGGATCATGGTGGAGTCCAGATGTTCAGACAACTCTGGCAGCACGGACACCCTGCCCAAAGCCCAGCGAAAGGATCTGCAGCAAGGCTGGAGGCAGCAGGACTCACCCGCTCAGGATCACATTGTCATCAAAGAGATAGACCTTGATGTGCTGCAGCCCAATGGTCTCATTGAAGCGCTCTGGAATCAGGAGCCGCAGAAGCCCACGCAGGTTTGGAGTGTGGAAGAGGGACACGCGGACTTGCTCGGGAAACCGCTGCAGCAATGGGATCAGCATTGTTCGGGAATTCTTCCTGCCTGGGAGACAAAGATCACGCAGACAGGACACATCATGACACAACTCTTCAGCCGGTTACAGGGTGAGTGCCCCTCCCATCCACTGCCACTTCACATGTTTTCCTTTTTTCTTTGTTTTTTTTTTTTTTTAACCACTTTCATTTGCACTATGTCAATATTGAAACTGACATCCAGAATCAGCCACAGGGCAGGTCTGACACTTTTCAAGCTTCTTAACCAAGCCTCACCACCACTAGTAACACATCTGCAAGAGTCACTGCAGATGACCACAGGCTCCTGATTCAGTGTGCTGCTGCTTCCAACAATTCCCATTTTCCTTTCAAAATGAAAATGTAAGTGAGCATAATGGGTACGGCCAAATGCACTAACAAATGAACCAAGCAAGACTACAGAAGTTGCACAGAATAGTTTGGCCCTTCTTGCTCCTACCACCTATTTTTGGAAGAAAAGCTGGTCAGCTGGAAGATTTTCTGGGAATATGCAGTTCTGGAATAAAAAAGGCCAATCTTGAAAGGTGTATGCTTTAAGCAAGTAGCTCCAATTGGCCAAGATACCCACTGTGAAAAGAACTGTCTCTTTAGCCTAACAGTAAAATCAGGCTCTCACAAAAGCAATGAACAGCAATTCCTACCCCGGGAACCCCTGGTGTAGTCGAGGAGAATGGAAACTCTGAGGTCAGGTGAGCCTTTTGCTTGTAGTGATTTCTCCAGTGTTTCTTCTAAGCAGTACACCTGCAGAGAGAGTTCTCTCCTCACTACGAAAGCAAATACACTTTCCAAGAGAAGTGCTCAGCAGCAGGAGACTGTGGCCAAGACAGCTCCCACACCCTTGTGCCAAGCACAGCCAGCTCAGCCTTTGCATCTGCCAGCCTGGCAGCCTCCATCAGCCTAAAGCCACAGATCAAAGGGCCTCAGTTTTCCATGTCCATATTCTTCAGGTCCCACAAGAGCAATTAATGTTAGCAGAAAAAGCCCCAGTATCATTCCCAAATCACAGACTTGCATCACCAAAGACATACATTGGAAGGAATTCACTGCAGTTTTGTTCTTTAACTACAAGGTTGTTTGTCACATGGAAATTCAAATCCTATGTGCAAGCCCAGACAAAGCTGGGCACAAATACTATGCAGGCTCCATCCACCTTTACCCTGCCAGGGCATTTGCTTCCTAACATCAGAACCTGGCCAAGGCCAGGCTTCTACCTAAAGCCCTTGGGCAAAAATGCTTTTTTTTCCAGAGGAAAGAACTAAAAAAGTCAAACACCATGACACAAGGCTGACCTCGGTCTCAAATGCAGAAAACCAATCCTTCATCTGTGTCCTGCACCAGGAGCACCAAACACAGCACTTCACACCTACAGCTCAAATCCTGTTCAAGAAAAATGCCAGGGAAAAATGGATTCCTGTGACCTGGGTTTTACAAAGCCCCCCTGAACACTCTGAACACCAGGCCAGCCCCTTCTGACAGGTCCAGGCTAGCTATCCCCTGAAGAAGTGCAGCAGTTCCCTGGCTCTATACCAGACCAAAACCAGAAGCACCACGGGCTTCCCTTCCACATCCCTCCCCAGCATTCCCTTCCTGACCTTCCCAAACCCTTCCACACTCACCAGCTCCTGCTCAAGGAGTCCTGTTCCCAGGTACAGTGAGGCCATCACCACCCGCCGCTTGGCTGCTTTTATCTGCACCTGGGAGCAGCAAAAAAACAGTTCAATTTCACACAGGGTGTCTGGTCCTGAGGAGCCATCAGCCCAGACCTGGCAGGCTGCAAGAGTGCCCTCAGCCACATCTCTGCACTTCCTCTCCTTAGGGAGTTAAGGGTAACACATGGAGAGTGGCAACGTGAAACAAACGGAGCTCTGCAGAGCCACAGCAGCTCCACTGCTGCATCTAAAATTCAAGGAAGAAACTAGTGCTTTCTGGGAAACTGAAGAACACACTCCCTGCAGCTAAAGCTATTCTATCCAAGAGCAGTTACCAGGCAGCAGCTGCAAAACTGGGATTATATCAAAACCATTCCCACAACTTGGAGCCCACACCTCACCTTCAGGAGTTCATAGAATTCCGCTGGGGATGAAAGCACCTTGACGTGCGAGCTGGAGATCCCAAACTCTGGGACCAAATTCCTGATCCACTGGAACCTGTGTGCTCCTTCTGGACAGAGGGAACATGGTGGGGCTGTGATCACTGGAACAGGAGGGGTGAGTAACGGGGCTAGAAGGAGCCATGATGATCTGTGCAAAAAAAGACGGAGAATTTTTTAATAGTGAAACCTTTGCTGCCCAACACTTCAAGCAGGTAAAGGAAGAGCTGCAGCCAGGGCCAATATATGGATGACAGGGATCCACAATGGCAAGAACGCCTTTCCCTTTCCATAATCTGATCTGGATCACCAAAGCCAAATGCAGAAACAGAGAAACACAGGCAAAATGTGGGAGAACAGATCTGAACATCACCAACTCCTTCCTTGAGCTGGCATGGAGATGAAGGGAAACAACTCCTTCCTCAGAACAATATGGGAGGGGAAGGAGGCCAGGAGCTGTAGAAAATGAGAGTGTGGACACTCAGTGTCTGGCAGTGCTGACGTGGTACCACCTGTACCTGTAACCAACCACTTCTGAATTATCCCCATCACACACACATCAGCTTGGCCATGGCAAACACTCCCTTCATGTTGAGTTTTGTTCTCAGCTGGGCTGAAGTTGTTCACATTTCAGGTTTAAAGATCACACTGCTTTAAAGAGAAAAATGCCTCCATCCCTCAATCTTATCCAAAAATATATGTACAGCACACAAGGTGGCAAAGTGCAAGCCCCAGCAAAGGCAGAGCAGTCACACCCCAAGATGACCCATAAAAGGAGTGACTATGTCCCAGGAGGAAGGTGCCAAGACACAACAGGGATCTGTCCCTCTCTAGCAATGCCACTGGCATTCTGCAGAAGTACAAGAGAGGGTCACAATTTCCCCTGCAAACCTCACAAAAGCTGTGAGGGAAACGTCAGGAACCTCATTCTTCAAAAAGAAATTTCAGAACGAATTTAATTTCTTTGAAGTCACTTTGGGAAGAAACCAGCTTACTGCCAGCATCACGCAGCGGGTGACAGGAAGCAAGCAGCAACTTCTCCTCTCCGAGGTTTCACACATGCAAATTCATCCAGTCATAGAATAACCCCCGGCAGGAGTCTGTTCGCATGACAAAACCACATTTCAGCACAGTTAACAGCAGCAGCTCCCTTGAGATCCAGGAATCCATGAGCAAGCGACTGAACGGCATCTCTGAACCTGACACAAACCGTTCCAGTCTGCAAACCCCACTCGCGGGAGCTGGGCTTCTTGGGATGGAACCAGAGTGGCTGGTCTGACCCTGAGGACCACCAGGTCCTCGAGCCAGCAGGCAGCCACTGTCCCGTGGCCCATCCTGATGATTCCACCATCAGCACACACCAAGAGGAAACTTGATCACCACCTTTACCAGAATTTGTTACGAGGAACTTTTGGCTTTTTACCACAATCCAGAGCCCAAATGAACACAGATTCCAGGAAGATGATTTCACTCATCTGGTTCATGATACAACCCTGGATCTTCACAAGGTTTCCAAACATCCTTACAAGGAAGCCAGTTCATGGTCGGGTTTCCTGTAAAATCCACAAGTTTGTCACTGACTATTCATGAACACCGAAATCTGAGTGAGTCAGTGCAGGAATTCTTGGGATGTTGGGTTCTAACAGATCATGTGGACTGGGCTCAGCCTGAGTACCCAGAAGTGACAGAAATCACCAGCACAGGCTGTTAAAAACAATGCAAATATCCCCTAAAAGATGCAGAAAAAATTAAAGCAGAACAGAAACACAAGAAATACCACTTTTCAGGCATATTCTCCTAAGTGTCTACAGAACCTGAGCACAACCTTCATACACCTTTGCTCACCTCAAGCCTCACAGGCCATACACGGAGAGCAGATCCCCACTGTTCCATCTCTGCAAGGGAGCATGGCACACAGAGCTACAGGAATTCACACTGGATCCAAAAACACAGGGTTTTAAAACCCACTGAACGCTCAGCCCACAGAGCAGTGGCATAGCTGGGCTCTAACCCAGCCCCACAGGTCACAAACAACATCCTCTGGAATTATTCCCAGGGAGGAAGCAGTGGCAAATTTTTATGTATTTTACCATAACAATCAACAGAGATTAATATTGTCCTCCTTATCTCATTGGCCAGCACAACTACACTTCCAGAAGCCAGGCCAGCGGACAAACGCTTTCCAGAAACATGATTCCCAGAAGCCATTTTCTGGCAAGGACTGTTGGAATTGTGAGTCCAGCTACACCTGCCTGCCTGGAGCCAGGGGCAGCTCCAAGGGCAGCTCTGAAGGCTGCGGGCAGTGATGCCTGGAGCATCTGGACTCTGACTGGAACATCTGGAGGAACATCAGCCTGGAGCACCAGTACTATTTGGTTTGGTTCAGATTAATTCTGTTTAGGTCAGTTTATCCCCCCTAATTGCATCCTCCAGGTTTTTCACTAAGTAAATTGCAGTGTGTCAACACTGTCTGATCTTTCAACCCAGTACTGAAATTTACACCTTATTCAGTGTTGAGAATCTATGGCTTTTGGAATTATCAAATAAATCCGTGTTTTGCTCCAGCCACAGAGCCACTAGCACAGCAACTGGCTCCCAGAGCAGCAGCTTCTACCCACCAGTGACTGAGATCAGCTCAGCGACTACCCGAGTACAACCAACCCTTGCAACCACGCACACACCAGAAACCATGTAACATTATGAAGAAATCATCAAAATTCCACACTGTGACAAACCAGGTTTCAGAGGAACAGAAAATGAACTATGGGGGAGCCCTTTCCACGTACTTTACATCATTGAGTTAACCAGAAAGAGAAAACGGAATCTAAAGGAACCACCTCAGACCCCTTCTGAATAAAAAGTTGACCCTAAATAGAAACAACGGATTTTTTGGGGTTTGTTCTATTTTTTAAAATGTAGGTGTGGTACAAAAACTCACAACGGAGCTGAAACTCTTATTCACTGTAAAACCTCATCTTCAGAGCCAGAGGTGAAGTGAAACTGCAGGACAATGCAATGCTGCTCTTTCACTCACACACACACACACCGGGGGGGATCTACAGTGATGCTCTCTGAACTCAGTGATTGCTTTCCAGGGCCCAGCCCAGTTAACCTGCCCTAAAAATACTGATGAGACGGAAAGACAAGTGTGGAAAGAATTTCCTTGGTGTGAACAAGAACACAGATCAGACAGATGATCCACCTCCTCCAGGACGCCGGTGCCAGCCCGTGTCTGGCGGCTGCCGCGGGTCACTGTCAGGCCGGGCAGAGCGTGCCCTGCCCCTCCTGTCTCTGCCCGGGGCAGTCCCGGCACAGAGGGCACCGACACCCGTTTCGGCCCCATCCCGCGGGAGCATCTCGCCCTCCGCGACCACCCCGGCCCGGGCGGACCGTGCCCAACACCCAAACGCGGCCAGTGCCGCCCCGAGGGCCGAGCTCCACCTCTGACAGCCGAGGGGCGCCGGGCCCCGCGAAAAGAGATGTCGGCCAGCGCCTGCTGACAGCGGGACGCGAAGAAATGGGAAAGGAAGGGGAAATAACGCTCAGCTGTCGTCCTGAGGGCGACGGGACAGTGGGGCGAGCTAAAGGGGTCTGCGAGAGCAGAGCCGAACCCGACTCCGACCTCGGCCTGGGGGTACCGGGCCGCCCCTTTACCCCTACGCAGTTTTTCCAAGGGGCCGAAAAGGGGAAGCGGCGAGCGGGGGATGCCCCGGTAACGCGACACTGATTGCGGGGGCGGCCGAGGGCTCCCGCTGCCTCCCAGCCCGGGGAGAGCCGGCGGGGTCCCGGGCGGTCCTTACCTGCGGGCGCGGCGGTCGCGACCGCGGGAGAGGCGGTCGGAGAGGCGGCCGAGCGGCGCGGCCAGCCCAAGGCGGCCCCGCAGCAGCCAGGCCGAGAGCCGCCGCCAGAGCGCCGCGCCGCCCGCCGCCATCGCCCGCGCCTTCCGCTTCCGCGCTGCCATGGCAACGCCGCTTTCCGCTTCCGCGCCCGCCGCTGCCCGCGCCCTCCGCCCCGCCCGGGCCCGGCCCGCGCCTCCCGCCGCCCCCCGCCCGCACGCACCGGGCGGCCGCCCTTCCCCGCCGTCCCGCCCGCCCTGCGAGCGCAGAGTCTGCGGAGGGCCGGGAAGGGTCCGGGAGGAGCTCAGGAAAGGCTCGTTGTCCGGGGGCGCCGAGCCGGGGCTCCCCTGGTCCCGCACACGTGGGACGGGCTCACGCGGAGCCAGATCGCCTGCCCGGCCATGTCACCCCCCCAGTGTCTCCGCTCCCCCCCGGGGCGAGCCCCGGCGCGGCCGAACAGCTCCGAAGGGACGTACACGGCTCTTGCCGGCGGCAGAAACCAGCGTTCGCCGCCCCGCCGGGCGAGGCGGCGTCCGGGGACCGCGGATCCCCCCTCGCCAGGTCCCAACACGTAAAGCCGGTCCCGTCGGGGAGCCCCGGCGCTGCGTCGTGCCTTTCCGTCCCTCCCCCGCCATCCCGTGCCCGCCCCCGGCAGCGCTCCGGGGCTCGTTTGCATTTCAGAGCAGCCGGTTCGCCGGCGCTGATTCCCAGAACTGCCGCACTGGGTTGGTCTCTGCCGGGCAGCGGCCGCTCCTCCGGGGCAAATTAAACTGTTTAAAATAAACCCACGGACAGAGCTCGGGTTGTGTGCGAGCTCGGAACCAACAATTGCCAAAAGGATGGGGAGGAGAGCTCCGGCGCCGCTCCTCCCGCCAGGCACCGTCCCCACCGGGGCTCCGGCCGAGGGCCCGGGGCGGGGCGGAGGGGTGAGGAGCCCCTTCGGACAGAGCCCCGGGAAGTAGCCACGGGCGGGGGACCACGGCCCTGCCGGGCTTCCCACCAGCCCACATGGCTCCGCACACCGGCCAAAGCACCAACCGCACGGAGCGTCCCGGGGCTCCCGGAGCCACCGCCCCCGCACAGCCCCGGGTGCGGATTCCCCCTTGTCTCCAGACCGAGGGTGCCCCGCGGGCCCCCCAGGAGGCGCGGCCGTGGCTGGCGCAGCCTTGCACGTTGGCCTGGAAATCAGGGCTGGCAACGTGGGAGCGGCAGCCCCCGCTCTGGTGTTTCCCCCCGGTGTACCCCCCCCGGTGTTCCCCCCGTCAGTCGAGCCCAAACTCCTCGTCAGGGCGGGCCCGCGGCCCGGCTGCCCCAGCAGAGGCGGGGGACGGCGAGGGCCCCCGGGGGGGCCGGCCCGGGGCTCTCCGTTCTCCGCAGACCGAGGGGCGGGGGCAGCCGCCCTGCCCAGAATGGGCTGTCGGGGCCGGGAACGGAGCGGGAAGGGCCGGGGCTGGGGCCGGTGGGGCCAGGCCGGGGGCCCGGGGCTGGCAGAGCAGGGGCTGGCGGGGCGCCGGGGGGCCGGGCCGGGCGGGGCGCGGGCGGTGCCGCCGCGTTACAAGAAGCCGCGCAGTTCCAGGAACCCGAGGGCGGGCGTTGCGCCTGCTATAAGAGGCCGCCCCGGGCCGCCTCGGCAGCTTCGCCGCCGCACACCGGCCCCGCTCTGTCGCCGAGACCGGCTCCCGCGCCCCAGGTACGGCCGCGGGAGGGAGTCCCGGACAGCACGAGGGGACAGCCGGGGCTGCCGGGACCTTCGGGGGGGCGATCGCCGAGGACCGGGGATGCCGGTGCTGCCCAGGGAAAGGGATCGCCGGGGATGTTGGTGCCTCAGCGGGGCGATAACCGGTGGCCCGGGGTAACGATGTGCCCCCCGGGAGTGAGAGAGCCGGAGATCGTCAGAAGCGATGCTCGTAGAGAGGGGGGAGAGCAGGAGACCGCAGATGTGCCAGTGCTCCCGGGAAGGAAGAGCTGGGGACGGGGGTCCCGGTGCCGCCGGAGGACGGTAGCCGGGATCGGGGGCAGCGGGTTCCCGGGAAGGGAACTGCCGTTTTTCTGGGAAATGAGAGCTGGGGAAGGGGATTGCCGGGGACCGGGAGCGCTGTTGCTGCGGGAGGATAGCAGCCAGGGACCGGGGATGCAGGTGTTGCCAGGAAGGGAGAGTCGGGGACCGGAATGCCGGGGCTCACCGCTGTCTCTGCCGCAGGTGATGGTGTAGCAGCGGCTGCTGCTGGCAGCAGCATCCAGAGCACACGAAGCTGGCTCCCTGCGCCATGGTCACCCACAGCAAGTTCCCCGCCGCCGGGATGAGCCGCCCCCTCGACACCAGCCTGCGCCTCAAGACGTTCAGCTCCAAGAGCGAGTACCAGCTGGTGGTGAACACCGTACGCAAGCTGCAGGAGAGCGGCTTCTACTGGAGCACGGTGACAGGTGGTGAGGCCAACCTGCTGCTGAGCACCGAGCCGGCTGGCACCTTCCTCATCAGGGACAGCTCAGACCAGCGGCACTTCTTCACCCTCAGCGTCAAGACGGAGTCGGGCACCAAGAACCTGCGCATCCAGTGCGAGGGCGGCAGCTTCTCCCTGCAGAGTGACCCCCACAGCAGCCAGCCCGTGCCCCGCTTTGACTGCGTGCTCAAGCTGGTCCATCACTACATGCCACCCACACCCTGCACCGTTCCTGAGCAGCCTGGAGGGGCCCTGCACCCTAAGCGCACCTACTACATCTACTCAGGTGGCGAGAAGATCCCCCTGGTGCTGAGCCGCCCGCTCTCCTCTAGTGTCTCCACCCTGCAGCACCTCTGCCGCAAGACTGTCAACGGACACCTGGACTCCTATGAGAAGATGACTCAGCTGCCGGCCCCCATCAAGGAGTTCCTGGACCAGTACGATGCCCCTCTCTAAGGAGCCAGCGGAGCAAGGTCACATGCTACAAGCACAACAGGGGACAGGCACAATGCCCCACTGGCACAGGAGCTGGCAGGGCATGCTGAGCCTCTCCATCTGGGAAGGAGAGAGGGGGAACTGGGGCAAGCTGCCATGGGCTCAGGGCTGTGGCCAGCGTAGCTGGGTGCCCTTGGTGCTGGGGGGACTCCTCGAGCAAGCGTGACATCTCCTCTCCACAGGGAAGGAGATGGCTCCGATCAGACTGTGGATGTTACAGTGAACCCATTGGCAAAGCCCCTGTGGGCTTGGGCAGCCAGGACAGCTCCCACAGCACGGGTGAACGTGCGCCCCGCCAGCCCCATCCTGGGGGTGTCCTGGCGAGAGCCCCTTCCACCCTCAGAAATGGAAAGCACTGGAGCCCAGGAGTGCCTGATCACTTTTCCTCAGTTTTAAGAGGAAGGTGTTTTTTGCCTATACTGTACCTCTTGCTGCCTCCTTGTGGGTGAAACCTCCTTTCACACCAAGCCCCAGACTAAGAGGTCGATGCCTTTGCCCTGCGTTACCATTTTCCAGGGGACTAAGCCTTAATATCCTCCCTGCCCCGCGGTCTGGGTTAGTGCTCGTCAGTTGGTGACGCTGTGCAGTGATGGTCCTGCTGATGAGCTGTGAAGCTGGAGGGGAAGCGTCGCGTCCCACACAACCGCATCTGCAAGGATCACCCCGAGGACGCTGGGCCCTCACTCCCTACAGTCACACCCCACCTCTGCCCAGCCACTCCCACAGACCCCGGCTTGCTGCCCTGTGGGGCACCGATCCCTGCAGGTACGCAGCAGGACAGTCCCCTGGCGCGTGTCATCTCGTGAGTGCTTTTCTGCGTCCACCCAGAGAAGTGGTTGGGTTTTCTGGCTTTTTTTAATTTTTATTCTTATTTTTTTAACCGAAGGGATGTTTACAGGCCAACGTGAATCACTGTCTTTTATAAAGATTCCATCTTCACCTCCAGCCTTGAGGGCTGAGCAAAACAATGCTTGAAAATTCAACCAAAAACCAAACTCAGATGAAACTTTGCACATATTTATATTTATATTCAGAAAGAAAACGTTTCCATAATTTATAATAAAGAGCACTATTTTTTAATGAAAAACATCAGATCTGGTTTGATTTCTCTCTCACGCCCCTGAGGCGGCTTGGCCCCGGCAGAGTGCTGGGATGTGTTTACACCACGTAAGCACCGTTTCCTGGAGCCGCTGTCCGTGCCGGGTGATCCCGCCGCGGTGACTCAGCCCGGCGTGCGTAAGCTCTGCCCCAGCTCTCTCAGGTATGTCTGAGCCCCGCGACATCGCTTCGCCAGCCAGACCACGAGGATGGGATCTGCTCCCGGGTTGGGCACATGGTGCAACCATGGGACAGCAGATGTGGCCCTGGGCACAGGAGAGGCCGAGGTGGTGGCCAAGGCTGGCCTGTGGCACAGCCCCAGTGCAGTGCTTGTGAAGGGCTGAGCGAGTCCTGCCTTCCCCCAGCCCTGTTTTGGCATGTGCCAGGATGAGGAGCTGCAGGAACAGGGCACTGAGAGGCATGGGTAGGAAAGGGTCTGCAGGTGCTCCCTCTGGGAATATAGTGGGCTCAGGGTAGGGGGTGCCAAGACACTGCTCACCCCCCCAGCACAGAGAGAAAACCTCTGTCCTGTGCAGAGCCCCAGCCAGGCACAGATGACCGAGGGAGAGGATTCAGTTCTCCTCGGGATGTCCTTGCCCCCAGAAGTGCCTGTCTCCTGCTGCTAGGGGTATAAAGTAGGCACGGGAATAATCCTGCTGCTCTGGCTGGCTGGTGTGCAGTGCCTGGCTGAAGAGCTGAATCCAGGGATGTGGGGGATCCCCTGGGAGCAGGTCAGCCCCCCAGAACTCCCCCAGAGCCCCTGTCTGTGAGGAGCAGGCTGTGCCCAGGTGCCTTGTGCCCAGGCCCCAGTCTGCATCTCCACACTGTAGGAATTCTGCCTGGCATCATGAGCAGTGCTCCCGCCCCCCCGGGGAACCCCAGCTGCTGGGAAAGGATTTCCTTAGGAATCAGCCGGGACCAGAGGGATGGTGAGTGTGGCGGTCCAGGCTGTGGGCATGGCTCAGTCCCAGTGACTATTTTGGGGCTGTTACATGGGGCTGTGGCACGCGTGCTGCCAGGAATTGCCACGGCCTGCCCAGGCACCGCAGCAGCTATGCAAGGAATGTCCACGCGCACGGGTGGCCGCCTGCCAGGCCCTGCCGAGGCACATCCCTGATTTAGGGCTCCCAGCAGCACCGGTGACTCCCGGCCCCATGCCAGTGATGGGGTGGGAGCAGTGCTGCAGGCACAGCAGCCCCCGGCTGGCAGGAGCTTCCCCACTTCCCCGGGCTGGATGAGGCGAATCAGGGGATGAAAAGCAGAGCCCTGGGGGTTTATGAGCACACCTGGCAGAGCAAGGGGTTCACAGCACCCCATGGTGGGGCAGAGTGGGAAGCTGCCTCCAGGGACGGCAGCCAGGCTGCCCAATCCCCCCAGCCAGACCCCAGCCTTCCCATTTCTGTGGGAACAGCACCAGCTTCTTCACTTCCCAGAAGGGCCCTGGCATTGCCAACCAAGGGCCTCTTCCCTTGCGGTGCTGCAACCCGCAGCTGAATCAAGAATCCGGGAAGCTCCGCCAGCCCCACGGGTTTCTTGGAATAAAGCCAAGCTGGCGGCAGCAGTGACGCGGCGGCCGGTGGGCAAATCCCTGCTGAAGGTTTCACAAACCTCTCTCTGCTCCAGAGCAGCTGAGCGGACTTGGCCCTGCATTTCGTAAGCACCCTATCGAGCATGTCCCACAGCCAGTTCCCCTCTGCCCTCCACCAGGGCTGGGGCAGCTGAGCCCCCCCCACCCCGCCGGGAGTGTTCCTGGATCGGGAAGATGTTATCAGGGCAATCAGACCCTGTCACCCTGTGATGGTGCCAGGAGCCAGAAGGGAATTTGTGCAGGGCTCCAGAAGCAGGGCTGGGACATTGGGGTCCTGCAGCTCTCCACACCCCAGATCTCCTGGGGCTGGGCACCAAGCAGCACCAGCAGAACCCAGAGCAGCTGTAAGTGCATGTCCCTGGTGCCATCAGTTCCTCCACACTGTGATGGTGGCCATGCAAAGCAGGGTGAGAGCACCAGGCACAATGGGAGCCCAACAAGGTGCTGGGGCACAGAAGGGTGGTCAGGCAGGGACAGGCTGCTGCCCCACAGCCCCTGCAACCCCCCGTCCTGCCTCAGCCTGGCCTCCCCTTGGGGTGCAGGGTAGCCACCAATGCTTCCCATCACACTGCTGGCTCATTACTGGCACAAGAAGGAAGTGTCCGCTGGGATGGTGAACCTGAACCCTGTGGGGTCAGGGGTGCAGGAAACCTGCTCTGGTGTGTACCAGTCTCTGCAGAGCCAAAACAGGAAACCACCACAGCCAGAGATTGCTGCGGGCAGCGAGCGGCTCTGTTGTGGCTACATCAACCATGCAGAAAATCCAACTGGTCACAGGGAAGCATGACAGACCCCTGAAGGCTCCCCAGCCCCACAGCAGGACCCAGGGAAGGCGGCAGTGGACGCAGCAGTGGCGGCCCCTGGGGCGGCAGGGCCAGGCAGGGAGCTCGCCCTGAACTCCCCGAGCTCGCGGCACTCCCCTCACGCACTTCTTCCTGCTTGGCTCTGCAGCGCCAGGACATTCCCACATCTACCACTGCTTTTCCCAGTAGAATGCAGGAAAGGGCTGTACAGCAGCTGGGGACTTACTGTAAATGGCACCACCTGCTCCTTACGTGGCAATTCCTCTGCAGGGCCACGGGGACACTTGGGAACAGGGACCGGGACATCTGCTCCCAGTGAGCTGCTGGGAAGCACAAGCACGAGTTCTCTGGCAGAGCCCAGGGCTGGCAGTGGTGGTCCCAGCGGTAGGGTCAGGACAAGACACAGCTGCTTGGGCTGGAGAAGGAGCGGGGCTGCAGCTCTATGTCCCCAGAGCCCCTCAGTTCCACAGCTGCCCCTCATCTTGAGCCTCTCCACTCAAGGTACTGCTCAAAGTCCCTGTCCTGGTAGCGGCTCAGCTGCCAGTGACCTGGCACAGAGCCGTGGTGGCTGGGGGAGCCGTGGGGGCTGGCTTGGCCCTGGCTCTCCCTGGGCCAGGCAGGGCTATTAGCAGGCAGGGAGAAGGGGTGGCAGCAGGGCCCCGTGCCCGGGCCAGGAAGTATTTCGAGATGCAGCTGAGCCCAGCAGGCTGTGTACATCCCCATGGAAACCTTATTTTGTTGCTGCTTCCCCAGCCAGACTCGCAGCCAGCTCCAGGGAGGCAGCAGCTGTGGATTCCTCACTCCTTCCATCAGCAGCTATGTGAGCTGCTCTGCCCCGGCCCCCCTGGCCCCAGCTCTCTGCCCCCTGGGCCCAGGGCTACGCTGTCCTTGCACCTGCACTGGCAGGGAGCAGTGATGTGCCAAGCACTGGCTGTGGTCACTTCTGGGCACATGGCACAGCACAGGAGGTCCCTCTGGGTGCTCTGGCAGTGAGCTGCCAGCTGCCTGGGGTGTGCTTGCCCAGCACAGTGCAGAGTCCTCAGATGACCCTGGCAGAGCAGCCGTGGGCAGGTGCCAAACCCTAACCCTGGAGCATCCCTTGGCCTCACATCAATCCTGGCCCCAGCCACAGCACAGGAGCCAGCAGTGGCAGAGCCACACGTGGCTGGGGATGAAGCCCTTGGACGCGGGACCCTGTGTCTGCAATCCAGCCCTGCCCTCCTCGCCTGCCCCCTCCTCACCAGTGCACAGTGCTGGGAGGCCTGAAGGTCCTCAGCAGCCCGGAGGGCTCTGCCCACCTCATGGCTCTGGTGGCCATCAGCAGAGAGCAGCTCCAGCCACACCAGCCGGGCGAGGGGTGATGGGTGCAAGTGGCGCCACTTGGGTGATGATGGGGTGTGTGGCTGGCAGAGGGCACAGCTGGAGCAGATGCTCCCCAGAAGGACCCAGGCGCCCTGTCTCAGCATTTAATGAGTGGGAACGGGAGTGCTTTACTGTAATTCCAGTAATTACATTGTTCATCCTTGGCAGCCGACACCAGTTGGTGTCCAGCGCCATGGGATCACGATAAGCCACCTGGCAATGAGGCTTGGCACCACGCTGTGCTGCCGGGCAGCCAGCCAAGGCAGGGCAGGGAAGGAGCAAGGTGTGAGGTACGGTAAGGGCCCTCCCCGGGAGTTCCCGTCACCGGCGCACAGGTGGCGGCCGGGAGGGCCCTGGTGTCTGGGGTTGACTGCTGAGCCCACACAGCTGGGTATCCCCAGCCCGCTGAGGTCCCGGCAGGATCCTAGCAGTCACCCATCATTGTGGCATCCCTAGAACCCACCAGGCCTGCTGGGCACTGAGCTGGAGCTGCCAGCAGCAGGATGTTCCAGCTGCACACGCAGTGGGGGTTTGGGGCAGCGAGGTACCAGCAGGCTGGAGGAGAGTCCCCACCCACCAGGTGCAGGAGGGGACAGGGGAGGCTGCCTGTCACCCCCAAGGACCTGCCATCCCACCCTGCCGGCACTATTGCAGCTTCCAGGCAGGCGCTGGCCCTGGCCCTTTCCTGCCATCACCCACCCACCCTGGCTCAGCTGCGGCATCCCCGGGTGGTCTTCACTGCTGCTCAGGGCCAGTCAGGAGCAGGGACAGTTGGCACCCCAGGGACAGAGTGGGAGCCCTGCTGAGTCATCACTTCACTGTTCTCGTTTTTCCATGGTGCTGTTGTGCATTTGCTGGAAGCCAGCTCAGAGCCATGACTAATCTGTTCTCAAAACAAGCACAAAGCAAGCGCGAGGTTTGTGCAAACCCACGGGGAGGAGGCAGAATCACAGCACGGGGCTGGACTGGGAAGGCAAGGCACTGGAGCAGCTGGGAATGCCCAGCCATGGAGCAGCCCTGCGGGCAGCAACCTCCTGTATAGGGGGTGGGCACAGCAGAGGTGGACAGGGGCACTGAGGACCCCCAGCCTTCCCTCCCTATAGTGGGGCTGGGGTGCAGGCAGCATGCTGGAACAGGCTGCAGCACACAGGGCAGGCAGGCGTGGGCCATCAGCACTCAGAACCCCATGTACTATGACCAGAGCTGGGGCTCTCACGTGGGTTGTTTTGCCTTATGGGGAAGCCACTGGAGGGGGCCAGGGAGGAAGCACATTGATTTGCTGTTATTAAAACCAGAGCTGCTGTCGGGAACTCCACAGCCTGGCTCCCCTCGCGTGCTTCCTGGAAAAGGCTGTCCCGTGTGCCCTCACCAGTGGGAGATGGGGCCCCCAAAGCACCTGGCAACAGCAATGGCCTGCGCTGGGTTTGGGTGGCAGTCGGGACAGGGAGCCAAGGATTCGGTTTTACCCTTGGTGCCCACTACTCTGCTGCCCAGCAGTTGGCCCCCAGTCGCCCACGGTCCCCCTGACCCTCCTCAGCACTCCCGGGGCTGCCTGCGGTGCCCAGGGCAGCCGTGTCACCCTGCGGGCGGGCGGTAGGACAGAGCAGTAGCACCCCGCTGAACTGAGGAGTGTTTACTGGAGAGGCAAAGTCACCGCTTCCAGTGGGGGATGAATCACCCCTGTCAGGAATTCTGCCCGGGGGCTTTTCTGTAAGAGCATGGAATTTCAACACTGGCCCTGCCCTCCCGGGTCCCCCCTTCTTGCACAACCTCTCGCCGGGGTTACTGTTCCCAGCCCCGGTTCTGCAGCCGCAGCCACCGCCGAGCACAGGGGTCCCAGCACGGAGGGTCCCTGCCCAGGGCACAGCCCTGCAGCCGATAGAGGCGACAGGGCAGGGGCCGGCCCGGGCTGGCAGCGTGGCACAGCTGCCCGCTCACAGAGCTGCCACCTCGGCACCCCACGAAGCTGACCCTGTCCCCAGTGTGTTCCCACGAGGCCGAGGGCTCCTCAGGGCCGCCCCTGCCCACACTGCATTGTCACCAGCGGGTGCAAACAGAGCGGGGAAGCGGAGGGTGTCAGCTGCAGTGGAGGCTGTGATGGAGCATCTTCCCTCTGCTACGACCAGGCACATCCCACCCCCATCAGGGCTGACACTTCCCCAGGCTGAGGAGCGCGGGGAATGCTGGCAGGGTGGAGGCATGAGGCTGCAGATGGAGGGGCAGCTCCTGGAAAACCCCTGCCAGCTGCCATGCCACCATCCTGGTGCTGTCCTGCTGTGGGGGCTGCCCCACTGGGGGCCAGGCCACTAGAGAGAAGGCGAGAAGGGGGCCAGAGCTTTCCCAGCAGACTGGTGACCCCGAGGAGCCCTGCAGCCATGCTGGGACTGGGGATTCTCCCAGTTTCCACACACAGCAGAAACTCTATGAGAACTGAGTGAGAGCAGAGGTGGTTTTGGATAAGGGGGAAGCACACTCAGAGCAGGAAATGAAACATCGCCTTTGAGACTTGTGGCTGCTGTGCCACAGATGGGCTGTGCCGGCTCCGAAACAAACCATCCCACAGGTGAGGAGAGCAGAGCGAATGCCCGCGGGAAGCCAGAGATAAGGGTCCCACTTCCCAGCAACTCCTTTCCTGGACACAGGACTGCCTGGAGCAGCCATTCCCGGGAGACCCTTCGCAATGGGAACCTGCTTCAGGCGTCCCTGGATGGGCACTGCCCGTGTCCCCCAGGGGACTGGGCAGCCCGGCAGCCCTCAGGCCACAGGACCTGCAGCCCTGGCAGTGTCCCAGTGCCAGTGACAGCCAGCACTTCTGCCACCACGGCTTCAGCACAAAGGGCCCGCATGCCAGCCCTGCCCCCGTGGCATTGCTTCCCAGCAGGAGGAAGCAGCAAATGCTTCCCAGGAACCTGGATGATTTGCCTGCCCCACTTTGCATGCCTGAGGCTGCCCAGGGACACACAGCTACAGCCCCCCACCCCAAGGCAGGGCAGGATCATCATCCAAGTTCAGAGCACCTAACAGCCTCTCTGGGTCTTGGCAAAAAAGATGGGCATGTGGGAAAGATCAGGACAAAGCACCTCAGCTTTAGGAAGCTGCTTTATTTTTTGCTTTGCACTTTCTGCCGTTCCTGGAAATTCATGAAGTGGCCGCCCTGACCTGCCTGGTGGGAAGCAGCCCCCTTCTCCCACTCTGCCCCTGCCCCTCTGCACCATCCCAGGATGTCCCACTCCCAGAGGGGTTCCCAGGACCCACAGGCTGAAGTCCCATGCACCAAGATGGAGCAGCTCCATCCCAGCCCCACACATGAGCTCCAGGCTGATTTATAGAAATCCCATGGCTGGGGCTGACGGTGCCTCCTGCCAAACCTCATTAACGGCTGGCCCGGGAGAAGGCAAACAGCTCATGCAGCAACAAGGAAATCCTTGTTTAAGCATTTCTGGCCATGCAACGCCCTTCACCCCATACCCAGGGGAGAAGGAGGAAGAGGAGGAGGTGAGGAGGAGGTGCAGGCTACAAGCCCCAAATTGGCACCACCCTGGCCTGGAGTTCAGGAGAACCAAGGAGACACAAAGGGACATATGAGAGTCTGAACATCCCATCGTGGGAGGCAGCTCCCAGGATGGGATGTGAAGCAGGGGGAAGCAGGAAGCTATGTGGGCATGATGGGGGCAGAGGGCTTCCACTCTGCTGCAGAACCTGCCTGCCCCTCGGTGCCCCCTGCTCCCACCAACACCAGGCTCCCCACACAAAGTGCTGGCCATGGGTGCAGTGAGCTCTGGGCACGCCGGGCAGTGTGGGAGCCAGAACCAGTGTCCCTGTCAACAGTGGGCATGGGACACCAGCACGGCTGGCCCGTGGACCTGGCACCGGCATGTTCCAGAGCAGCATCAATGACCTGCATCTGCCTACCCCACGTGTGGCTCAGGATCTATTTCATCATCTGGAGAAAAGCATTTACTGCCAATAAACGGGCTAATTAATTCTCCTCAAAGACCTCTCAATTATTCATCTCGGGCCACAGAGAAAACAATTAGAGCACTTACTTCAGCCCTGGCTCAGCCAGTGTAGCAGCTGGTGGCAGGCAGGGCACGGTGGGAACAGCCCGGCACAGCTCTCGGCACGGACCCCCGGTGCCTGGCCATCCCCGGCTCTGCCCACCCGGCCAGAGCGTCCCCGCGGAGCGCTGGAGCGGGGATGTGCAGCCGGCACAGCCACCGACCTTTAGCCGTGACCGGCTCCAGCGCTCACCCACCGTACCCCAGAGCTCCCCCAGCACCAGGGCTCTCCCAGGGACCCCCGGCTGTTCCCTCCCCACAGCCCCCAGGCAGCCCACACTGGGGTACCCCGTGCAGAGGGGCTTTTTCCAGGACGGGTCTGGGGCTCCTTGGCCCTCGGGATGTTTCATCTGCTCCACAGAACAGACCCTGTTCGGGTGCGCCCTGACAAGGGAAACCCTCGGCACGGGGGGCACGATGGGCTGGGGCGGCCCTTCCCGGCACGGCGGAGCCCACGATGGCTGCGGCCGCAAAGGCGTCCCGGGGCCGGGTCTGTCCCGGGGCACGGCAGGTCAGGCTGCCCCGCACTGGCGCCTCCGGCACCCCGGGGAGCGGGGCCATCGCCGCCCCGGGCCGGGCGGGCAGAGCCCCGGCGGGTCCCGAAGCCGCCGACCCGGGCGGGGCGGGCAGAACCCGGCGGGCCCCGGGCTCGGAGACGCCCGTCGGGCGGGGAACGCGCGGCCGGCCGGGCCGGGAAGGGTTAAGGGCGGCCGGCGCCCCCCCGGCGCGGAGGCCGGGCCTGTCGGGAAGCCGGGATCTCTGCGGCGGTTTTACTGGAAAAGTCGCTGCCGGCGGAGGGGGGGCACCCGCGGCCTCGAGGCTGGGGACGGGGCACCGGCCGGGACCACGCGGCCACCGGGCTCCGGCTCCGGCCCGCGCGGGGCTCCCGTGGAGACTTCCCGGGGCAGCCCGCGGCTCCCGCGCCGGTCACGGCCCTGGCAGCCGCGGAACTGTGTCCGTCGGGGGTCTGTGCCGGGCCAAGCTCGGCCGGTGCCGTGCGCGAGCGGCGGCCGCCGTGTGCCGCCGCTGGGGACGTGTCACCGGCACCGGGACCCCGGGAGTGCGGCGGGTGGGGGCCCGACCCGACCCGGCTGAGCCTGGAGCCAGCGCTCCCGGCCATCGCCCTGTGTCCTCGGCAGCAGGAAACTGCTCGGTGGTGGCTCAGGTCCCTCGAGGGTGACGGACGGCAGCTGTCTCGGCCCGGGTGGGATCGGGCCCTCCAGAACGGGCGGCAGCAGTGCCACCCTGCTGGGAAGAGCCCGAAGGGCAGACAAGGGTGAGCACCACGGGCAGCACGGGCGGCAGTGCGGCCGCGGGACTAAGGCAGCCCGACAGGAAAACACCCCGAGCTCATGGTGAGCATGTTATGGTCACTGCCAGGTCCTGAGTCAGCCCTTGGCTCTCTGCACAAGACCCCCAGGGCATTGCCTGGGCCACTGACAGCTCCATGGCCACAGCCACTGGCTCAGCTCAGGAGGCTGGGAGCAGAGCCCATTGCCAGCCTGTCCCAGGACAGCTGTGTGTCCCAGGGGCAGAAGGCTCAGCCCCGGGAGCTACAGCTCCGTGCTCCCCCCATTCCACAGCCCCTCCTGAACCTCCTGCAGCCGGGATGCTCCAGGGCTCAGCCCTGGGGACATGCAGACCAAGAGGCTGGGCCTGGCAGGCCTGGGATGGGGCTGCCAGTGGGGCTGGTAGCAGGGGGGGCCAGCTCCGGGAATCGGCCCCAGTGGTTGCCAGGCCTGTGGTAGGGAGGGGGGAAACCCGATCCTCCGCGGTGGGATCTGGGCTCCACTCCCGGTTCCCCAGCCGGGCCTCAGCTGCTAATTTTAGCCCTGGGGACGCAGGACTGGAGCAGGAGCTGAGCCCAGCCGGGCAGGGGCTTAGCCCACCACAGGAGCTGGTGTGTGCAGGTGGTGACTGCAGTCCTATGGTGCAGTGTGGTCCTGGGTGAGCCCCCCACTAGCCCTCAGCTGCCAGCCAGGCCCCTGGCCAGGCGCTGGCACTGCCCACCCTCTGCCCAGCCCCAGTGGCTTCAGTTCAGCCGCTCCACATAAGGCCACAAAGCGCTTCCATGGTCCTGGTGCTGGCCCCGCCAAGCCCCACCGTGGGTCACATGCAGGGGTGGCTCTGTAGGTGCTGGTAGTGAGGGGGGACCCCCAAGGCAGGTCCCAGACCGAAAGTCCCAGGGAAAGGCCAGGGCTGAAAGACATGGGGTCTGCAGAAGACACCCAGCCACACTACACAGTCCTGCAGGAGTTGTGGCTGCTGCCCAGTGAAGGAGCCCCTGCTTGGCTGCAGATCCTGACTGGGCTGGGGGGGCTGCCCACAGCAGACCTCTGAACTGCCCTTCAGCTTTGGGCACACCAGGGCAAGTAACCACCCATCAGGTGGATGGATAGGTGGGTGGCTGGGAAGGCCATGCTGAGGGATGCTCCAGTCGTCTGCCACTTCCAAGCAGAGAAAGGGGCTCCGAAGGCTGCCCTGCCCTACAGCAGCCCCAGGTGGAGGGGAGGATCCCTGGCCCAGGCCCCACGGGTGCTCTTCCCCCAGCCCTTCACCTGCGGCGTGACCGGCTGCACTGCCCAGCGCTTACTGGAAGAGGAAGCTGCCGGGAAGGCGGTGTGTGGCGGGGCAGCTTTGGGGAGGCTCAGCTGGGCTCAGCAGCCGGCACAGCTCAGCTGTCCGTGCTCCCAGGTCCAGGGCCAGTAACGGGAAGCGTCTGCTCTCAGTGACGGTAAATCAGATCGGGGAGATTAGAGGCCTTTTTGCCTAATCATGAGCAGCTTGAAGTTGGAGGACAAGTTCCTGGAACAAAGAGGAAATGGAGGCAGTAAATAAAGAAAAACTGTTAACATGTGGCCCTGTGTGTGAAAAACGTCTCATGAAGGACTGTTTATGGCTCACTCATCTGCAGGGCTGACAGCACGGAGGGGGGGCGACAGGCAGTAGTGAGGGAGGGGCCTCCATGGACAGGGGCACAGGCAGGGGTGTGGGCAGAGCGGGCACCAGCGGGGCGGCTGCAGGGGGCTCAGGATGGGGGACCTGGGGCAACCAAGACTGGGGGGCACATGGCAGAGGGAGGGAGAAGGCAGCAGCATGGCACAGGTGGCTGGAGCACAGCACATACACAGGTGGGCAGGGGCTGAGGGGAAGAGGCGCCCTGATGCACCTGCCCTGTTGATCCCCTGCGAATGCCAGGAGAGGCGCTGGGTGCTGCCCAGCAGTGCCCCCCACCGTGGTAGCAGCAGGGATTGTGGTCCGGCTGGTCCAGCCCGACGGGGGAAGGTGAGGGGGTCTTGTTACTCCTTTGGAGACATGCCCTCATGCTAAGGGGCAGTGGGGATTTCTGCCAAGAGGCTGGTGGGTCCCCTCAGAGCGGGCAGAGGGTGCCGAGATCTCTGAAGCTGCCCCGAGGTCCCAGAGCAGCGCTGCAGTGGCAGCCCACCTGCGGTGGCGTGGCACAGCGCGGCGGCTGCTGCCGGGGCAGACGCAGCCAGAGCCAGTTCCCAGCGGCCACACGACCCCGTCCGTGCCAGCCTTGCTGGCAGCGGGCGCAGAGGGGCGGGAGCAATTCCTGCTCAGCCATGGAAGGACTCTGGACGATCTCCCGGCGCTCCCTCCCGTCGGACATCCAGGATGGGGATCCTGGCAAAGCGAGGGGCCGCGGGACAGTGCAGGGCCGGGGCAGCGCCCACCGTGTTCCCCAGCGCCGGTGTGGTGGCGGATGGAGGGATGGGGGGTTGGCAGGGTCGGCGTTCCGGGGCAGCCCCGGAACGGGCGCGGTGCCCGTGCAGGAACCGCTGCCCCGTTCCCGGCCCGCGTGTCCGGGCCGCATTCCCGGGACGGGCGATCCCGGGACGGGCGATCCCGCCTCCGCCCGGGAGCCCTTGCGGGGGGCGGTCCCGGCGATGCGGGCGGTGCTGCGGCGGGGGCGGCTGCTCGGGCCGGGGGGGATGCCGCGGGGTCCCGCCGCGGCCCCGCCGCTTGCCGTGGACCTGCGGAGCGACACGGTGACCCGGCCGTGCGCGGCGATGCGCCGCGCCATGGCCCGCGCCGCCGTGGGCGACGACGACTACGGGGAGGACCCGGCCGTGAATGGTGGGCGGGGGGGACGGGGATTCCCGCGGGGTCCCTGCCTGCAAGACCCCTACGAGGGGGCTGCAGGATGGGGGGCTCGAGCAGGACTGCGGCGGCAGCCGGGCCCCGTGGGGTCCCCAAGCCCTTGGCCCCCCAGCGCCAGCCCCCCATGAATCCGTCCTCCCCCGCAGAGCTGCAGCACCGGGCCGCGGGGATTCTGGGGACGGAATCGGCTCTGTTCGTGCCCACGGCCACCATGGCCAATCTCATCGCCGGTGAGTCCGGGGCTGCACTCGCAGCCCCTCGTGCCCCCAGTCTGTGGGATGCTGCCCTTGGTCCCCTCCCTCACGGCCCTTCTCTCCCAGTGATGTGCCACTGCCAGCGCAGGGGGGCTCAGCTGTTCCTGGGCCAGGACGCCCACCTGCACCTCTACGAGCACGGCGGGGCCGCGCAGGTGAGAGCGGTGGGCACCGCGGTGGGCACGGTGACACTGGTGGCCGGGCGCTGGTGGCCCGAGGGCGGCCGCGTGCTGCCCTCCTCTGGCTGCCAGGGCCAGCGAAGGATCCGCCGCCGGAGCGTCACCTGGATTGTTGTCCCGAGCCGCGGGCTGCAGCACAAGCGGGAGCTGTACGCACCCGATGAAGGGGACAGGGCTGGAGCCCCCGTGCACCATCACTGTCCCCTGTCAGCCCCATGCTGTCCCCTGCCCTGGGCACAGGTCGCCGGTGTGCACTCCCAGGCACTGCCAGATCTGCCCGACGGCACATTTGACCTGGACCAACTGGAGCAGACCATCCGTGAGGCTCACGGCAGCCGGTACCACCCACGTCCTGAGCTCATCTGCCTGGAGAACACGCACAGCTCGGCGGGGGGCAGGACACTGCCCCTCACCTATCTCAGGCAGGTGAGAGCCCACAGATGGGGCTGGCACAATCCTGCCTGGCGTGGGCAGCTGGGCCCTGCACAGTGGCACTCTGGGGACACTGGAGCTCAGAGCATGGCTCGTGGTGGTACGAGATGCCCCAGGGGTCCCCCCCAAACCAGCTGTCCCTCTGACTCCCAGGTCCGTGGGCTTGGAGACCGTTACGGGCTGCGGGTGCACATGGACGGCGCACGACTGATGAACGCAGCAGTGGCCCAGGGTGTGGAGCCAGCTCAGATTGCCCAGCACTGTGACTCTGTGTCCCTCTGCTTCTCCAAGGTCTGCTTGTGTGGGGAGGGGTCCGCAGGGCTGGCAGGGCCCAGCACAAGCTGGAGCCTGGCCCTTGTTTGCAGGTGTTGGGCTAAGAACACACCTGGCAGGCTGGGCCCCAACCCAGGAGGGGCAGCCGGAGTGACCCCGCTGGCGGTTCTGCAGGGCCTGGGTGCCCCGTGCGGCGCGGTGCTGGCGGGGCGCCGGGAGTTTGTCGGCGAGGCCTGGCGTGTGCGGAAGCTGCTGGGCGGGGGCATGCGGCAGGCGGGGGTGCTGGCGGCCGCTGCCGGCCTGGGGCTGCAGCGCGCGGAGGAGACGCTGCGCCGAGACCACGACAACGCCCGGAGCTTTGCCGAAGGTACCGCGGGGAGTGGGCTGGGCTGTAACAGCACATCTGGCACTGCCCAGCAGTACCGCTGGTGGATTGTACCCGCTGGCTGGTACCAGCAGGTACTGGTGGCTTGGGCTCCATCCCTGGATGGCCACGCTGGGTCTCCAGCCACGTGAGGATGCTGCTGGGATCCTCACCTGGCTGGTGTGCCAGGATCATGCCATGAATGTCCTCGTGCTGTGTTCAGTGACCCTGCTACCACATGGGGGGAGAAAGGGCTCCCCTTCCTCCAGAATCTGGGGTGGGGCTGGGGCAGGTAGCCTCTTCCAGGTAGCTGGGCAGTGGGCTTGCACCACCTCGGCTTCCCGCAGGCATCCATGTGCTGGACCCTCCCCTCTGGTCCATCAGCCTGGCAGCAGTGGAGACCAACATTGTGATGGTAAATGTCCAGGGAGCCTGGCCGTCCCCGGCCGAGCTCTGCCACCGTCTGCGTGCTGTCAGCGAGGAGGAGGTGGCTGAGACTGGGCGGGCTGTCAGCGTCCTGCTGCTCCCCTGGTCCGCACGCACCCTGCGCGCCGTCTGGCACCGCAACGTCTCGGCCCGTGACACTGAGCTCGCAAGGAGAAAGCTGGAATTTGTGGCCAGGAAGTGCCAGGAGGAATTGGCCTTGGGACTACATCCAACACCTCCAGGAGCCTGAGCATTCTGCCAGCGCAGCAACTGCAGCAGTTAGGCAGCCCAAAGCAAGGACTAGAACCAGCCCCTCTGTGCTCCAGATGTGTTCCCAGCTATCTGAAACTTTACATCAGCCCTCACAGGCAGCCTGACAAACCAATGTGAAACCAGCCTAGCAGACACTCCAGCCCTTGAGGCAGTCAGTGCACAAAATAAACACGTTTTGGTGATACTGTAGCTGTGTAGGGTGTTTTCTCTCAAATGTGCTTTTTTCCTTGCTCTGCAGCACAGATATCATCACAGCCAAGGTCCCCATGGAAGGACAAATGCTCCTGAGGACATGGAAGCATCTCAGGCATAGGACCAGGGCCACTGCACAGCAATGCCAAGGTTTGTGTCTGGCCAGGACTGTTCCAGGAGCATGAGCCCAGCCTGGCCCAGATGGTTCTGTCACTCCCATTCACAGAGGGTTATGTCATCCTGTCCCACAGCAGCAGGTGGGCTCCCCAGGCCTCCCCCCCCTGACATGCTCTGGGTCAGCAAGTCCCAGAACTCTGCACTAAAAGAAGGGATTCTCTCGGCAGCAGTTGCTCTGGGTGTGCACTCACTGGCTCCCTGGGAAGCACTACCCCAGGCAGTAGTAATTCCCATTTTATTTTGTATTGCCAATGTGCAGTTTAAAGAACACTGAGGGAATAAACATCATGATCCAGCTGCCCAGACAGAGCCTTGCAGTCTGCAGTCCCCTGTGCTCCAGCAGGCAGGAACACCCCAGGGAAGGGGCACCAGCCTAGGCTGGGCTGAGCAGAGAGGGCATGGGGTGGGTCTGAGACAGTGGGTGCCCTATGTTAGACTGAGGAGGCAGCAGGCAGGGGAAGACCAGATGCCTGTTGTCACCACAGAAGCCATGGTCCCCATCTGTTTACTCCTGACATGCTCTTGAAATCATGTTCAGAATCACCTGGGATGAGGAACCAAACTCTGTGAAAACCCCCTGACCCTGCACCTCCCCGCAGGAAGGTGGCAGCCCACCTGATCCGCCTTGGCACAGCCCTCCTACCTACCTGAGTGAGGATGTAGCTGTCCTCTGACAGCTTCTCAATGATGTCAAAGTGATCCACACCAGCCAGATCCAGCAGAGAGACAGACCAGCCTGCTGCACGCAGGGCCTGTGGAGAGAGTGATGCTGGTAGGATGGACCCCAAACTCCACCTGCCCTGGACAAGCAGCAGGAATAATGTCTTGGCAAGGACTGGTGTCCTCCACTGAGCCAGAAACTGCTCTGGTTCAGCACAGGAGCTCTTCTTACCAGCTGGGCAAGTTGGTGAGGGCTGCCTGGAGCAGTGTCCCCACCAGAGCCGAGCAGGGTGCTGCTGGAGCTCACCTGGCCGTGCTCACCTGGCTGTACTCCTGTGACTGCCTGCGAAACTCTGGGGAGTCGTGCTGGGCCACAGCCACGAGCACCTCACAGGCTGCTGGCATTGCCGGGGTGACATGTCTCATGGGGCTGTTCCTCTGGGCCACCTCCCTGCAGGAGTCACGCCGGTGGCAGCTGATGCAGCCCTTCGCTCCAAGAGCGCCCGTGTCAGCTGGACTCAGCAGCCAGGGCAGGCATAGGGGCAGAGTGACTTCAGAGCCACTGACGTTGGCCTGCCTGCGCTCTGTCCCCATGGCTGTCCCCACAGCACAAGGCTCACCGGCTCATGTTCAGAGCATCATTCACGTAGGTGTGCAGGATGGGCTCCAGGTCATACACGCCGCTCACCAGCACCGCTCCTAGAGGAGGATGGAACACTGCCAAGTGAGGAGCTGCAGCCTGGGAGGCTCCCACAGCCTTGGGGACCTCATAATCATTTAGCTGGGGCTCCACCACCCTGAAGCTTTGTCGCAGGTGTGGAGACCAGCTCTTCTCCCAACCCTGTTCTGGGACACGGCAACGCTACCTTTGATATCTGGCACCACTTGGAATTCCGTCCAGTCTGTGGACAGCACCATGGCCGCCAGGTGGGCCCCTGCTGAGTGTCCACACAAGTAAATGCCTCTGAAAGGAGGGAGCAGTGAGCCAGTAGGAGGGAGCGACTGAGAAGGGCACCCAGGGACACACAGGCATGCTTTGCTCCGTGCAGAGTAGGTGGCACAGCCCGAATGTGTCAGCTCAGATGTTTCCCAATCCATCACCTGCTGCCTTGTGCAGTGACAGGGGATTGTGGCCACAGGCACTGCCCAGTGCTTGGACCAAGGTGCCAAAGCCTTTGTCCTACTGCAGGCCTTGTTTACCTCCCCAGCCACTCTCACAGACCAACCCCTGACCCATGCTCTGCCCACCTGATCCTGGGGTATTGCTCCACCAGGAAGACAAGGCTGCGGCGCACCTGCAGCACCATGGCATCCATGTGACCTAAGCAGAGGACAAAGGGCAGGGCTGGAGGGCGCTGGGCTATGCAGGCAGCTGCAGCCTCTGCAGGGCAGCACCTACCTTTAGGGGCTATGTCATACCCCACTGCCACCACTGCCACTCCCTGCGACACCAGCGGGGGGGCTGCAAACCCCGAATCGTCTTTGCTGGGGGAGAGAGATGCTGACAGGCTGCGGGAGGCGGGCCCTGCAGGGCCAGCTGGGGACTGTGTGTCCAGAGCAAGTCCCAGTGTCAGAAGAAGGGGTCAGCAAGAGTTGGTGAGGGGGTCCCCTCCCGAGGCATCCCTCACCGACAGCCCACCTCACCTCAAGCACTGCCAGTATCCGCCGTGGATATAGACCAGGACCGGGAAGGCTGTGCAGCACAGTGAGGGATGAGCTGGGTGTCCGCCCTGCTCACTCCCTTCCCCCGCCACCCCCGTCACTCACTTTCAGAAGGGTTCGTGGGAAAATAGATGTCCAGCTTCTCCCCGTCCCCTTTGCCATAAGGGACGTGCAGCATGGTCTGCGTGCTGGCCCGGGCCCGTACGGTTCCTGCGGGGGGAGAGGCGGTGGATCACGGGGCCGTGGCACCGAACGCAGCAGCCCCTCTCCCCGCGCCGCACGTTCCCCACCTGCCGCCGTCACCTCGAAGTGGGCGTCGATGATGGTGTCCCGGTCGAGGCGGCGGGACCAGCGACTGGGAGAGTACTGGTCCTCCAGCACCTGCGGGGAGGCAACGGGGCTGCGGCGGGGTCAGTGCCCCCCGAAAAGACCCCAGTCGGCGGCCCGGTCTAGAACCGCGCTGTGCCCACCCGCGGGCCCTGCCTTGAGGCCCCTACCTCCACGGACATATCCCGCCACCCGCCCATGGTGCGACCGCTCCCGGTGCCGCTCCCGGTGCCGCTCCCGGTGCCGGTGCCCCCTGCCCGCCGAGGGGCGGGGCGTGGGCGGGGGCCGACCCGCTCCCATTGGCCGTCCCGGAGGCGAGGCCCGAGCTCGGGAGCGGGGCCACCTCCCATTGGCCATTGGGGATCGAGGGGGACGGAGCCGGCGGGCGGCGGAAAATAAAAAATTTTGGCGCTCTTGATCTCATTGGGCAGCGCTGCCGCTCGGCGGCCCAGACGCTTTCGCGATTGGGTGGCGCCGCGGCGCGGGTGTTAGAGGCCTTCTCCGATTGGCTGTGGCGGCCGCGCCGGAGCGGCAAGCGCGGGCTCGGGACCACAGTCCGCCATGAACTGCCTGACGGTGCCCGGTGTCCACCCCGGCTCCCCGAGCCGGCCCCGCGGGCAGATACAGGTACGGTGTCACCCCGGGGCACGGGTTGGGGGGCGGATACAGGTGCCACCCTGGGACACCGGTGTGGGAGCAGATGCAGTTACGGTACCGCTGCCGTGCATCGGGCCGTGGGGCAGATATCGGTGCCGCCCCGGGTCACCGGGCTGAGGGGGCTGCGGGGCCAGGGATATAGCCGGGGCTTCCCGTTGACTGCTCTTTTGACCCCACCGTTCTGCCCTTAGGTGATCTTCGGGCCCATGTTCTCCGGGAAGAGGTAGGCGCGGGGCGGGAGGCGCGGGGCGGGGGGCACGGGAAGGCGGCGGGCCGAGGCTGAGGCTCGCTGACACCGTGTCTTGCAGCACGGAACTCATGCGGCGAGTGCGACGGTTCCAGCTCGCCCAGTACCGGTGCCTGCTGGTGAAGTACGCCAAGGACACGCGCTACAGCTCTTCCGGGGTCTCCACACACGACAAGTGAGTTCCCGGGGCAGGAGGACACCCCACTAGCGCGGGGCTGCCTGGCCCGTCCGGCTCACCCCTCCCTGCCCACAGGAACACCATGGAGGCCCTGCCCGCCGGGCTCCTGCAGGACGTTTACCAGGAAGCGCTGGGTGCCGCCGTCATTGGCATCGATGAGGGCCAGTTTGTAAGTGCATGGCTGGGGTGGTTTGCTGGGCTCTGCGGGACACAGGCTGCTCTGTACACCCTGTGCAGACCAAAGTGTGTCCTTTGTAGGAGAAGGTGGGGAGTAATGCCCTGGAGCAGTTTGATTCATGTGGCCTGTGCTTGTAATCAAGCTCCTTCCCTATAGTCCCTGTGGACAAAGGATGCTGGGACTGGAGCCCATTTCACAGACAGGGCACATGGCTCTGATTTTCCTTGCTCCTGGTGCTGCTGTCTGGGCATGCACTGTGGGATCTGGAGCCAAGTGCTGCTTCCCATCCATCTTTACAATGTGCCTGTACCCCCTCCAGTTCCCAGACATTGTGGACTTCTGTGAGAAAATGGCCAACGCTGGGAAAACCGTCATTGTTGCTGCTCTGGATGGGACTTTCCAGAGAAAGGTAAAACAGTCATTTTGGTACAGCAGCTGCTTTGGGACCCTCGTGGAACCCACCCAGCAGCAGCATCTTCCCTGCTGTCTGGCACAGGCCTTTGGGAGCATCCTGAACCTGGTTCCCCTGGCGGAGAGCGTGGTGAAGCTGAACGCCGTGTGCATGGAGTGCTTCCGGGAGGCCTCCTACACCAAGAGGCTGGGAGCAGAGCGGGAGGTGAGTCACCCTGGAACAGAAACTGCTTCACCTTGCCAGCCCTGCTGGTAGGGAGAGACTCCCCGGAGGGAGCTGGGCTCGGCAGTCACTCCCCACATTTCCCTGCCAGGTTGAAGTGATTGGAGGAGCCGACAAGTACCACTCCGTGTGCCGAACCTGCTACTTCCGCAAGCGACCGCAGCAGGCCGGGCCAGAGAACAAGGAGAACGTGCCCCTGGGCCTGAGGCAGCTGGAGACTGCTGCCTCTAGGAAGATCTTCACTTGACTGCTGGGAAAATGGAGGGGAAGGGAGCTCAGTGCTCTGGTTCACCGGCACTGGGTCTGCCTCTCTCTACTTTAGCGAACTGTTGAGTGCCTCAGCCCTCCCTACCCAACCTCCCCGCACCGAGCGCCACAACTGAGGATCCACCAAGCCTGATGCAGGTGGAAGCTGAAGCAAAAGCCTGGCTTAGAGTGAGTTCCCATCTCAGAACAATGAGAGAGACAAGCACAGTTACTGATGCTGCCGCACACAGGCCCTGGGGCACTGGGCACAAGCCAGGCCACAGAACTTCCACTGCTCGCTGTGGCTCTGGCCAGCTCCCCCAGTGGTCTAAGTGTGCTCAGGCTGGCACTGGTGCTGCTTCTGGTGCCTCTGATTGCAGCCCTTCTCTCTTGTGCACTGTTGCTAAATTCCAGGTTTCTCAAGACGATGTACAGCCATTTGTATTTTAAATGCAATTTTTAGTTTTGTTTCTTAACAGTCTGAGGTAACTTGTCCCTTGTCACAGAACTGTGACACAGCTTTTAAACTGACACACGTGTCAGCCCAGCCCTGGGCAGGCCCCCAACCTCTCTGCCAGCATGCTCCCTGGTGTTACTGCCTTGTCTATTGTTGAGACAGAAGGTGGTGAAAGGCCTACCAGCTGACTCTTCTGAGGTGTTGAACCTCACAGAGCTGGCTGTGCTCTAGCAGGCTGTGACAGATTTCTTGGAGGAACTGGTCCCAGGAAGAGCCTCCTCCAAATTCAGGGCAGTTTTTCTCAGGTTCAAGGCTGGTGCTGACACTTTGGTGCTATGTTACCTGTGAGGGGTTTGGAGGCTCAGAGTTTACCAAGATTTGGACAATTATTCCAGGAAAGATCCAACTGCTTGTTAAAGGGGCTCTCCTCTGAGGAGCTGCTTCTCCACTCTAGTCATGTCTCTTGCTCCCTCCTCAGCCTCCCAAAATTCTTGAGGCTGACTCTTAGTCTGCTCTAAGCTGACTGAAGGATCCTCTTCCTTCTTTGTTTGACTCAAATTCTGGAAGGTTGTTGCTTCCTTATTCTCTGCACAAGTGGTTTTTCCTGGAAGCCAGCATCCACAGGCTCTGAGCAGTAGCTCTTTGTTCTGGCCAGGCCAGACCTCTGCATCTGCGTCCAGGGTTTCTGTTTGCCTGTGCCCTGGAAGGCTCCAAGAGCTGCCTGAACTCCTCCTGCTGCCCCCATGTTACAGGCAAGAATAATTGTACGTGCAAGCACTCGATTACCAGGCCTGGGCTTTTCCCCCAGGGCTGGGGAAGGCGCTGCTGCTGCTGCTTTAGGTTAATAAATAACTTAATGAACTTGTGTGTGTGTTTTGTACCAGAGTATTCTGCTACGTCTTGCTGGCTGTGACCAGGACAGCACGGGCTGGTCACTGCAGCGGTCACAGGGTGGGAGGGCCGCTCACAGGCCGGGTGTTGGAGCTTTGCTCAGACCAGGGAGCACGAGGGAGGGTGGCCTAAAAATAGCCACCAGCATGAGTGTGCTGTTTGCAGCACAGCAGCTGGCAGGGGCTGCACTGCCCCACCTGACACCCCCAGCCCTGGAGGGGCAGAAGACAGGAGCTGAGACAAAAGGCATCTGGTGGCTCACATGGTGGCTTGGTGAAAAAGTTTATTCCAACCCTACAGTGACAACTACTTGAACACTGGCCCCAGCAGTGATGGCTCACATGGCTGCTGGGAACAGCTTTACCACAGCACAGCAGTAAACAACCTGAGACAACGGCCCACAGGCACCTGGTGTAGCTGGAGTGCAGGGTGCAGGAGCTCAGCCTCGCAGCAGCAGAGGCAGCACTCGGGCAGGCACGCAAGGGGAAGAAAGTGCTCCAGGACTGTCCTCAGCCATAGCCCTGCTGAGGGCTCTCAGTGCTCACTGCTCCCACAGACCCCAAAGCGCATCATCCAAGCACCAGCAGCTCTAGTGCAGGCTGGGGGAAGGCACAGCATGGCATTAGAGACAGAAGAGGGGGCTTTGGCAATAGCTCCCCCAGCAGCAGCCGATGGGGGAAGGCACGGGAAGCCAGCACAGGCAGGAGCTGGGCCTGGCTGTGCTAGGGCAGCGAGGGACGGCACTTGGGGCAATGCAGCCAGCAGGGCTGGAAGGCACTGGAGACAGGATGGGCCAGGGCAACAGTCACAGGGGCAGAGCCTGGCCAGGGTCAGAGGGCGTGAACCCCACCACCAAGGCACCACAGCAAAAGCAGAGGCTCATACCTGCCAGGGCCACCCATGTACCCAACCTGCAACTGCTGCGCTCACCCAGCAGCTGCAAATCCCGGTGTGCCAGATCACCCACCACACTGGGCTCTGGACCCTCCAACGAGGATCTCAGCTCTGGGACCAGGCAGAAGCCCCTCCTGTACCCCATGAAGAGGCTCGATTAACTTCAAACAAAGCAGCCATCACCCTCCCGCCCCACTGTCCCCTCCAAGTCACAGATCCCTCCCTCCCACCCTGCAGAAGGAATTGCACTGGTACAGCCATCCCGCGGGCACCAGCCAGGGCTCAGTACACTGGTGGTGGCTGATACCCCTCCGGGGCCTCTGCTGTGTGCGTGAAGGGTGGCTGCTGGTAGCTCTCATGGCTGATGTTGGGATAGCTGGAGTAGGGAGTCGGAACCTCCGGGCTGGGGTCGGCATAGTTTTGAACAAAGTCCTCCACCCCCATTTTGTACCTCTTGTAAGCAAAGGTGAGCAGGAGTCCCTGCAAAGAGAAGCGGGCAGCAGGATTACGGCCATTCCAGGCTGTGGAGTGCAGGGGTCCCCTCTGCGCTCCCCCCAAGAGGGGCAGAGTGGTTCACTCACCCAGGAGAAGATGGAGAAGAAGCTGAAAGTGATGGCAGCACGGGCAGAGTCAGCTCCAATGTACACAGTCCCGGGCTGTGTCCAGGACCACTGGTTGGTCAAGAAACAGAAGCCGATGAACCACAGAAAGGTCCAGAGACCTGTGGGGGGAAGTAGCATGAGGGGCCAGGGCTGGTCCTGCTGCTCCTGGTCCCCGGGGCAGACCCTGCTCCACCGTGCAGGCTGGCGCAGGCACCCGGCCAGGGGCGGCCACTCCTCGGGGCACTCAGCAGCAGCAGCAGCAGCAGCAGCAGCGCGTGGCCCGCGGGCAGCACGCCAGACGGGAGCGACTCCCTTCGCCAGGCACCGGCAGCCACGTCACGGGACAAGGCGGCCATTGTGGCGGCGACAGGCGGCACAGCCCTGCCCCGCGCCCCCGGTACCTGAGAAGCCGAGGTCGGCCAGGACCAGGTACTTGCGGTCCGTAGTGTTGCTGATCTGGGGGAAATAGACGTCCACCATGAAGAAGAAGATGCAGGCGAGGAAGGCCAGGACGCCGATGCCGATGCCGTAGCGACAGGCGTCCTCGTTGCCGTTGAAGATGCAGAAGAGCTTGGGGTCCTCGGGCAGGCTCGTGTAGCCGTCCCCGACCAGGCAGGCGAACACGATCAGGGCGAAGACCTGCGGGGCGGAGCCGATGTCCGGGGGGCGGCACCGAGGCCTGGGGGAGCCCTCTGGGGGCTGCCCGTCCCGGCGGGCGGGGGGCACCGGCCTGCGGGCTTTCCCTCCTGTCCCGTCCCGCCCGACTCACCGCGCTGACGATCCGCGCCAGCACCTGCGGCTGCTGCACAAAGCGGACCAGGTCGAAGGTACCGCCGGCCTTGGCCGCCCCGTAAGCGCCTCCGCCACCCTCCATCGCGTTCCGCCGCCGCTCCTGCGCGGCACCGCCCCGGGAGGGCCGGCCCTTGCGGTCCGGCGGCGTCGGGGCGGGGCGGCCGGGCTTGGTCCGACGGGACAGGGGCTCCCTCGCCCGGGCAGAGGGCGCCGCGCCGGTCCCGCACGGTACTCGGTACTCCGGTGCCCCGCGCCCTCCCTCCTTCCGCCCCGGTGTAACGGGGAGCGCCGGCCCCACGCCTCGGCTGCCGAAAGGCCCCGGTGAGCCCAGCCCAGGGGAAAGGGGGGCTTTTGGAGGGTTCCCGCCGCCCCCGCCCCGTACCGGGAGGCGACAAGAGGGACCGGACGGACAGGGCTCGATAGTTCCCGCCCTCCCCGCAGATCCGCACCCACTCCCGGACAGTCGGCGGCGGGAGCGCCGGGGAGCGTTCCGTCGGTTCCCGGTATCGGGGGGTGCGGGAAGCCCCAGGGCGGCCACCTGCCCCAGACAGCCTTAGCCCGCCCCGGGGGGGCTGCGGAGCCCCAGGGCGGTGGAGGAGGGAGAGCAGGGAACGGAGGAGACGGCACTGGGCGGGGGAACACGGTGCGGGGCACGGGGGTCTTTGCTCCGGTGTGTCCTCTTAGGGCCAGCCCGGGCCCTTCCCGAGCCGAGCTCCGGGACTGCCGCTCGCAGGCTGGCCCGAAGGGTCCCGGGTCGGCGGGCGGATCCCGCTCGACGGCGGTACCGCCCCATCCGCCCTCTCTTCCTTCCTGACGCCTGGTTGGGCTGGCCCCGGGGTTAGTCCCAGTTTAATCCCGCCTGCCCCCGACCTCGCACGCAGCGGCTCCCGCTCCATCCCCGGCCAGCAGGCCGGCAGCGCTTGGGGGCCGCGGAGACCGGAGGAGCCGCGGAGACCGGGGGAGCCGCGGTAAACGGGGGCTGGTGGGGGCCGGGACCAGTGTGCACGTCTGCTCACCACGGCAGGGCCCGTGTAGGAGGGACCCGCTCGCCCTCGCAGGATGTCCCAGCCGCCCTCCATCACCCTCCACGTCCCCGAGGGCTCCGAGAGCGATGGGTGAGTGTGACTCCCTCGCCGCTGCCCTGCCGTGCCCTGGGACCTACATCCCAGGGCCACGAGACTGTGACCTTGTGCCCTGCCGGCAATAGGTGTCAGTGCCACCATGTCCCTGTGTTCCTGCAGCCAGGAGCCCAGTCCGGACAACGAGAGAGCCCTGCACACCTCATTCCACCAGCTCATCCTGGAGCAGAGCAGCTTGATCGAGGCAGGTCTGGAGCTGGAATTGCAGGAGAGGAGCAGAGGTAAAGTGCTGCAGCCTCAGCCAGGGCAGGCTGGGGACAGCGTGTGTGCCCAGGGCCATCCCTCTGCTGGGGCCAGCTGTGTCATGTGTCGATGCTGTGGCCAAAGCATTCGTAGGAGCCTGCTGGTGCCTTTACCAGTGCAGAGCAGGGCAGACCAGATCCTGGGGACACAGAAAGCATCCCTGGAGAAGGGGGTGCTCTGGGAAGAGCACACACCTAGCCTCTGTGCTGGAGCAGAGCAGCAGAGACGCAGCGATGAGCCATGGGCTCTCTGCATCCTGCCTTCCCCCTTCCAGAGTCCCCAGCCCGCTTGGCTACTCCAGATCCCTGTGCCATGGCCTGGCCAGAGCCTGGGCAAGGTGAAGATCACCCCAGATACTCCCCTGCCTCCCTGCAGATCTTGGCCAGCATGCCCAGCCGCACCATCGGTAGGTGCCACCCACTTTCCCAGGTCCCAGAGCCCCTTGGACAGCTCTCACGCCTGTCCTGCTCTCCTGCCTGTCCAGCCTCCCAACCCCTGCTGTGCTCTGATCCGCAGGAAAGAACCTCGGGGCCATCATCTCCCAGTACTGCAACCGCACGGCGCGGCTGCGGCGCCGGAGCAGCCGCCCGCCCCTGCAGCAGCTCTGCCGCACGGCACGGCCCAGCCTGCGCCAGTACGACCTGGAAACTGACCCCGCCACGGCCACGCTGGAAGGTGAGGGCCCCCCAGACCGTGAGGAGGCAGTGCTGGCCCCTGTCTGTACGCTGGGTTAGGGACAGGCATGCCATGACCCGGCCGGCCGTGTCCCACTGAGCCTCTTGTGCCCCAGAGAAGCGGAGCCAGCTGGTGAAGGAGCTGCTGAGCTTCCCACCCAGCCAGCGCAGCCACATGCTGCTCACCATGCCCCTGAACCTGGCGGAGAAACGCAACCTCCGGTAGGACCCCTGCCATCAGCACCAGCTGGGCAGCGCTCCCCACAGCCAGAGCTGTCCCAAGGCCTGTGGTACCCTCTGACACCCCTCTCTTCTGGGCAGGCGGCAGGTGAGCGGGCACAGGGGCCCTCTGAGGCAGCACGCCCATCACTGGGCCCCCTTCTCACCCTGTGGTTGGTCCAAGTTCTGCGTCATCCTCGTAAGTCAGGGGCACAGGTCTGCACAGAGGCTGTGAGGGCTCCAGTGTGTGCTCCTGCCCCACTGCTCTCCCCATCTTCCTCTCCCCAGGGCTGCCGAGGTCTCTGGTACAGGCTCCTTTTCCTGCTCCGTGCTGCGCAGCCCTGGCACTATGCCCTGAAGCAGATTGGTGGCCGCTTTGGCTCCAGTGTCCTCTCCTACTTCCTCTTCCTCAAGACACTCCTTATGTTGAACTTCTTGTCGTTCTTCATCCTCCTGGTCTTCGTGGTGGTCCTGCAGGCTGTGTACCCCCCTGCATCGGTCAGCCCCCCGCCCTTCACTGGCCTCGAGCTCCTCACAGGAGCGGTAAGCATGGCCCAGGCACCCCCAGGTCAGGGGCTGTGCCAGGCCTGGGGGGCAGCCCCACTTTTCCGCTGTAATACTACCCCAGTTCTGGCCCTTGCACAGCCTGGGCTCCAGGACCACTGGTGCTGTGGGGGCACAAGGTGGTGCTGCCCCAGCCCAAGCCTCTGTGTCCCTGAGGCTGGCACAGAGGTGCCAGGCTACACAGGAAGCTGTGAGCGCTGGTGAGATCACTGTGGGGCCCGTCGTGTGCTTTCCTGCAGGGCTACTTCACACACTCGCTGCTGTACTACGGCTACTACAGCAATGTCACCCTGAATGACCCCTGCAGCTCCAGTCCTAAGGGCAGCGTGTGCCCCCTCGCAGCCCCCCCGCTCCCGTACAACTTGCCACTGGCCTACCTGTTCAGTGTTGGGGTTTCCTTCCTTGTCACCTGCATCCTGCTGGTGTACAGGTGGGTCAGCAGCACCTGTGGCACTGCCAGCCTTCCCCTTCACCCAGCCCCAATCCCTGATGCCCTTCCATCTCGCTGCAGCGTGTCCCGCTCTTTTCGGGAGAGCGTGGGAAGCTCCGCAGGGGACTTGGCCATCAAAGTCTTCTGCACCTGGGACTTCAAGGTGATCCAGAGGCGCTCGGTGAAGCTGCAGTGTGAGAACATCTGCACCCAGCTGAAGGTGGAGGAGCTGAGCAATGCAAAATACTCCAGACCCCAACCCTGTTCTTTGTCCATCACCCCTCTGGGTCCTGCTGCAGGATGAAACCTTGCCCCGGACCCAAGGTGGGTCTGGCAGCTCTGCCACTGCTCTCTTGCAGGAGCTGCTGGTGGAGCGGCGCTCCCGCTCCCGCCCCCAGAGCCGCTGCCAGTGCCTGGGGCACTGCGTGGTGATGCTGCTGGCCTGGCTCCTGGCTCTGGGCTCCGTGTCGGGCTGCGTGCTGGCTGTGCACTACATCTGGGAGCACGTGCACATGGTGAGTGCTGCCTCTCCCCCTGGGATCCCCTGCCCTGGGGTTGGAGGGGCAGGGCTGGCATACTGGGGAGGGGGCAGGGACAGCCCCATTGCAGCTCTGCTGCTGGCCTGGGCATTTGCTGCTCTCCCCAAGGACACCACACCTGGCTGCCAGCAGCTGTACACTCACCCAGTACCTGCTCACCAGGTTCAGCAGGAGCAGCAAGTGCAGAACAGTGGCAGATGGCAGCAAGAAGCCATTCTGCTGGTCCTGCCCCTCGTGGTGTCCCTCCTCAATGCCTTGATGCCCCACCTTTTCAACTTGCTGGCGATGTGGGAGAAGCAGGACTCCCCAGTGACACAGGTCTACATGGCAACCATCAGGTGGGCTGGCTGGGGCTGTGGTGGAGGGGGCACTCTGCACCTGCACCTATGGCAGGCAGGGAGGCTTTGGGGCCAAGCACTCCATCTGTGAGGCTCGGCCCCTCCATCCCTGGGCTCAGGGACTTCTGGCACTGCTCCTGCTCCCCAGGAACCTCATCCTGAAGACGATGGTTCTCATGCTGCTGTGCTACCAGTGGCTCAGCCGGAGCGTTGTCTGCTCGACAGAGGAGGTCAGCACCACTGCCCCAGGGCCATGGAGGGCTGGACTGAGCATGGGGTTGTGCAAGGAGCTGGGGTCATCTTCTCTATTAGATATCAGGAAAAAATTCTTCCCTGTGAGGGTGGTGAGGCTCTGGCATAGGTTCTCAGGGAAGCTGTGGGTGCTCCATCCCTGGAACTGTTAAAAGGCCAGGTTGGACAGGACTTGTCCAGTGGAAGGGTGTCTCTGCCTGTGGCAGGATAGGGAAGGAGATGAGCTCTAGGGTTCCTCCCCACCCAAACCATTCTGTGATTCTATACCACACTTGACTGTCTCCCCAGTGCTGGGAGACATGTGTGGGGCAGGACCTGTATCGTTTCATGGTGATGGATTTCATATTCACCTTGCTGGACACGCTCTTCGGGGAGCTGATCTGGAGGTAACATACCCCAAGACCTGTCCCCCCACCAGTGTGGCATCCCTGCATGGTCCCAGCTCTCTGGTGCACCCAGGCTCTGCTGCCATCAGAGGGGGAAGGTGGGATGTGAAGTCCCCCAGGCAGTGTGGAAGCAGAATTCCACTTCTACCCAGGCTAATCCTGGAGAAGAGGCTGAAGACAAAGCGAAGGCCAGAGTTTGATGTTGCCCGAAATGTGCTGGAGCTGATCTATGGCCAGACCCTGACCTGGTGAGATTTTTCTGCCTGGTGTGGCTCCTTCCTCTGCCTTGTAGTCCCTAGGAGCCCTGTGGGTGCTGTAGCTGTGCCCAGCACTGTCTGGGGCTCAGACCAGGCAAAGCTCATCTTTCCCCTGCTCTCAGGCTGGGCATTCTCTTCGCTCCCCTCCTGCCAGCTGTGCAGATGCTGAAGCTGCTGCTGTTGTTCTATATCAAAAAGGTGTGATTCCCCCCACCCCCTGCAGCTCCCCATGGGGTGACCTGTCACTGTCAGCCTCTGCTGCAGCAGTGGTGCCACATGGGCCAGCCTCATCCTTGTGGAACTCAGGGGGGGTTTCTGGGGACAGGATGTCCCCGAGCTCACTGGGCTCCCAGTGAGTGGGAGGGAGGGGACAGCAGGGTGGGGACTGCTCTCCAGGAGTTGGCAGCCCACGGGACACTGCTTTCTATCCACAGACCAGCCTGATGAGGAACTGCCAGTCCCCCAGCAAGCCCTGGCAAGCATCACGCATGAGCACCATGTTCATCACTCTGCTGTGCTTCCCCTCCTTCCTGGGTGCAGCTGCCTTCCTCTCCTACACCATCTGGTCGTGAGTACCCACAAGGCCACAGCTCAGGGCACAGGACCGCCGGCTGCCTGGAGAAGGAGGCCTTGGGGAGACCATGGCCCCTGTTCCTGGCATCCCCCAGCTGCAGGCCTGAGGTGCTGCCCCAGGCAAGGGAGGTGCCTCCCAGCTGCTGGCCTGTGCTCACTTCTCCAGCTGTTCCTGGTGCTGGAGGCAGGGATGATCCCCTTGTCCAGCCCTGGGGATGCTGGGGACAGTGAGGCTGGGTCCCTGGAGGGCTGGACATCTGAGACAGGCAGTGCCCTGGCCTGGGGCCAGTAGTTTCTGGGCTGCCCATTGCTCTGAATGCCCTGTTGGTCTCTTTGCTCAGGGTGCGGCCATCAGAAACCTGTGGTCCCTTCCGGGGGCTGGAAACCATCTACGAGTCAGGGAAGAGGTGGGTGCTAGTGCTGGAGAAGTCCAACCCCAACATCACCTGGTTTGCCTGGGTCTACCAGCACCTCTTGGAGGACACCTCCCTCCTGTTCTGCATGTCCGTGATCCTGATGTGAGTACGGGCCAGAGCCCAAGGCTGAACCCCAGGCCCTCACTTTGAGGGTCCTGCTGTCACAGCCCTGAGCGGGGCTGGGAGCCAAGGTGTCACTCCAGAGCCCATCCCAGTGCCAGGAGCACAGTGTCCCTCAGCTTCCTGCCTGGCTGCCACCATCCCATCCTGCTGTCATTGCAGAGCTGTGATCTACTTCAACGTCCAGGTGGTGAGAGGCCGCCAGAGGGTCATCTGCCTGCTCCAGGAGCAGATTGTCAATGTGTGTGAGCACTGCCCCTGCCCATCCTCACAGCCTGGTCCAGCCCCAGGACTGCCAGTTCAGGCTCTGGCCCCAGCAGTGCCACCCCTCAGCCACCCCACTGCTGCTCACTGCGCTGTCTCTGATATTGCAGGAAGGGGAAGATAAGGCATTTCTCATTCAGAAGCTTAATTCCGTTTGGAAGCAGAGACGCAGGCGTTTCTGAGTGCCAGGTGAGGTCAGCATGAAGGGCAGTGGGGAGGGGCTGCCAGGGCACCCAGAGCTCAGCCATGTGCACAGGTGTCCCAAGGGATGCATGATCCTTGGTATTACTGAGGCACAGGGACAGGGAAGAGCAGGTCTGGGACAAGAACCTGGAGAGAGGTGACACTTAAAGAGTCCCCTCTCCCATATGGGATCTTAGGGACTCTGTTCTTTTAGTGTCAAGCTCCACAGGAAGGAATGGGATGGACCAGACTCTGCTTGCAGCTGGGACTGAATCTGCCCATCACAACGCACTGCTGGGGAAGATCCTCCCCTCTTGCTATGGCCGAGGACCCATTGGGGCATGTCACTGGGAATGCTGCATTGCAGGGATGGAGGTGCTCCTGCTGCCTGGAGCTGCTGGGATGCAGTAGGTACAGGACCAGGACTGCTGTCACACCTCAGGGTACAGCTCTATGCAGGACTGCCTCACCAGCACAGCCCTGCTCCATGGGGGCTCACGACTTGCAGAGAACAGCTCTTCAGCTCTCCCTCCTGCCAGTGTGCCCTGGGCTGTTTTTAGAATCCTTTGGGGACCACGGAGCTTTCTCCACAACCACCTTCACACTGCCTAGGACAGCAGGTGTGGAGCCAGGAGCTGCCAGGCATGGACCCAGCTCCAGCCCAGTGCCTGGCTCACCAGGAGAGCAGCTGGCTGATTCCAGTCCCACAAACAAGGTCACTGGGCCATCCCCAGGAGCCCTGCACCCACTTGGGACGGACTTGTAAGAATCAGGGGTGATGCTGAGGGCTGGGCTGGGCAGGACCCTGTGGGCTCTAGCTGACCTGGCCCATTAAAGCTCTGCTGTACAGGAGTGCTCTGGCTGGTGTCTGGACCTGTTGGGCTGGAAGCAGGGAGGCAGGGTTGGTGTGTCAGTGCTGTTTGTGGTGCTGACTCAGCAGCAGTGTCAGGGCTGGCATGAGGCTCACACGGCCAGAGCTGCTGGCAGGAGCCCCACGTGCACTCAGCCTTAAAGTCAGGGGGCCTTACCCACCCCTGCCGTGCTTAGCTCAGCTCAGGAGCTGCTGCAGCCTCCAGCCCCACTGCAGGAACCCCTCCTGTGCCTGGAGGTGCCAGCACAATCTGGCCTCTGTAGCTTCTGCTTCTCCCTTCCTCAAAAGCCCAGGGTTTCCCCCCAGGCACAGGGCAGCCACCAGCCTGGACAGTTTGGTGGGAGTTTTACTGTGAAGTCCCACAGGGATCCAGTCCATCAACAGCCCAAAGCACTGTCCAGGGCTCTGCTCCCAGCCCCAGGCAGGGCAGCTGCTCCTTCGCCACCTCCTTCCTTGACAGGATTGTCCTGGGCTGCCAGAGGCACAGGGCAAGGGCTGGGGTCAGCAGGGGTCTTTGAGGGCGGTCCGAAGCCACTGCAGGACATCAGCCAGGCCAGTGCCATTGCGGGCACTGGTCTCCAGCATCGTGATGGGCTGCGTGGCACAGGACACCACGTCCTGCATGCGGAACAGCGACTTCATCTCCACCAGGGACATGTAGCAGGGCAGGTCACTGCAATGGGGAGAGGGAGGAAAGCTGCATCAGCCAACCACAGGGGCTCCCCTGCCCGGCCCAGCCCCGGGGGTCTCCAGCCTGGGAAGTGCAGCAAAGCACAGCCGCTGCTCCCTGGCACCCCGCCCTTCGGGTGACTCTCCTCACATCTTGTTGAAGAGGACCAGGACGGGCACAGAGGCGAGCGGCTCTGCGGAGAGGACAGAGAGCAGCTGGATGCAGGACGAAGAGACCTGGGTGGGGTTGGAGGCATCCACCACGAACTAGAGGGAAGAAGGGAAAGCGAGGTGCGGGTGTGCCGAGAGCAACCCCGGGCCGGGCTGGGCCACAGCAGGGCACGGAGGAGGGAACTCCCACCACGGGGCAAAACCGAGGGGCCCCGGGAGCCCCTCTCCCCACGTCCGCGGCCATCCCCCGGCACCGTGGCCCCGGGACAGGCTCCCGGCGCTGCTCACCAGGAGAGCGCTGCACTCGCTGTAGTAGCTGGGCCAGATGGGGCCCATGCAGCCGCCCAGCTCCCGCACGGTCACCTTCTGCGGCAGCCGCAGGTCCGTCAGGTTGGTGCCCACCTGCGGGACAGGCGCCCGGCTGGCTGCGGCCGTGCCCCGGAGCCCCTGGGCCGTCCCGGCGCCCCTCGGCCCCACCGGGCCGCACCTACCGTGGGCAGCGTGGCCGGCGGCTCGCCCAGCTCCGCGGGCTCCTCGGCGCTCAGCTGTGCCCCGCGTTAAGGACACAGCGGCTCCGGGAACGGCACGGGGGGCGCAGCCCGCCCGGCCCCCGAACCGCCCCCCGCCCGCCCGTCCGTCCCCGCCGCCCCGGTGCCCCCGTGCCCGCGGATATGGCGCAGCCGCCGCACCAGGAGGCTCTTCCCGCCGCCCGCCGCCCCCAGCAGCAGGAACGTGGGCGGGGAGCGGCCCGCGGCCATCCCGGAGCCGCCCCGCGGAAACGGCCCCGGCCCGGCGGAAGCCGGAAGCGGAAAGGCCGCGGCGGGGCGGGGACAGACCGGGCCGGAGCGATCGGGCCGGGGCGGCGGCCGGCGGCGGGCGGACAGACAGACAGACACCATGGGGCGCGGCGGCGGCACCTTCGAGCGGCTCCTCGGTACCGGCGCGGCTCCCTCGGCGGGCGGGATGGGAACCAGGGCGGGGCGCGGCCCTCGGCCGGGTCGGGGTCCGCAGGCTCGGCCCCGGGAGCAGGCGGGCCCGGAGCACGGCGCTGGTTGGGCCGGGTCGGGTTGCGGTGCCGCAGCCCGGTGCTGCAGCCCGGTGCCGCCCGCGAGGAGCGGCAGCGGCGGGGCCGAGGTTACCGAGCGCCCGGGGGTGTCTGAGGCGGGAGGGTTGGTGCTTCCCGGGCGAAATCGGGGCTTTATCCCCGAGGCTGAGGGCAGCGCCACGCCCGTAGCGCTCCCAGGGACTCGTCGGTGGCGGAGCGGAGCCGCGGGCAGCAGCCGGGCTCACGGCGGCCTGGTGCGATTGTTCATTGCAGATAAGGCCACGAGCCAGCTCCTGCTGGAGACAGACTGGGAATCCATCCTGCAGATCTGCGACATGATCCGTCAGGGAGACACACAGTAAGTGCTCCTGGGCTTTTGGACGTGCTGTGGGCACAGCTGTCCTGTCGGCACGAGGAAGGAGACCCTGCGAGGGTCTCGGACCTGCCAGCCCGTGGTGACATACATCTCATTATGGCCTTCTGTCAGAGCATCAGAGGGACTGTACAGCACACCCTGATATGCTGGCCTGCTTCCCAGAGCCTGGGAGCTGCAGATTACCCCGGCCTGAAATCCTTAGGGAAACTCAGGCTTGAATGTGCTTATTCCTCCCCAGTTTCACTCAGTGAATCCTGCACCCCTGAGCCAACCGTGCCCCTCATGTCAGGGTGGGGATTGTGGGTTGTCAGCAGCAGGTGGGATCTCCCCTCAGATCCTTGATCCCCTGAGAACATGTTCCCTCTTCCCCAGAGCAAAATACGCCGTCAACGCCATCAAGAAAAAAGTGAATGACAAGAATCCCCACGTGGCCCTGTATGCACTGGAGGTAACGGCACCGGGCTGGGAGCAGCGTGGGGGGTTCTGACTACCTGCCTTCAGCCTGCACAGCTTCCTACAGCACACCGTGGAGCCAACCTCCTCCTGACTCTGGCACAGAGGTTTTGGGGTGATCAGGCCAGGGCCTTCATGCTTTAGTTCCATCTCGGCTTTGGAACAGGCAAAGCTGAGACTTGGGCTGCTCTCCCCAGGGTTGGTTTCCACAGAGCAGAAGGCCCCCAGCCTCCCGTGGAGGTGAGGGACAGCTGGCTCCCAGTGCAGGGAGTGGATTGACGTGCCCCCAACACACCTCATTGCTTAAGCAGTGCCCGATGTTCAGCCTGTAATGTGTGCTGGGACCTCCACAAGTTGCAGAGGAGGCAGGAAGCTGTGGGCTGATTTTGTCTTGGCCCTTGCAGGTCATGGAGTCAGTGGTTAAAAACTGTGGCCAAACAGTCCATGACGAGGTGGCCAACAAACAGACCATGGAGGAGCTGAAGGAAATACTCAAGGTAAATAGATTTATTTTACTGTCATTTTTTTTTCATAAGAAAAAGCAGCAGCAGTAGGAAGAAGTGTATGCGTCCTTTCCTGTGTCCTCTTTGCGTAAGGAGCAGAAGAGAAACTGAAAATGCACTTCAGAAAAGAGCAAACTCTCTGTGGTGTGAAAGCATGAGTGTAGGCAGTGCAGGAGAGGTTCTGGGAAGAGGAGCTGTGGTGGGAGCAGAGGTTTGTCTGCACTGTGAAATGGCAGGAATGTGCTGCAGAGGCTTGGGCCATTCCATGGGAAATGCTCCTGGATGCAACACTTGGGTTGGGACAGCACAGGAAAACAGATGTTGGCCTGGCACCTTACCGAGGACCTGGGCAGTGGCAAGGTGAATTCCCGCTCATGGAACAATGTGAGACACATCGGCAGGTAAAGCAACAAAGGAAAAACCACCGGGAGCTGCCTCTGTGTCACGGCTGTTTCATTGGCATGTCAAGTTGTTCAGGAGCTCTGCGGGATGTGACCGTGGCTGCTGGCACTGACAAGTTTGTTGTTACAAGTTGTCACCAGTCTGATGCCTGCTGGAGCTTCCTGTGTCCTTGGACTTGGGAATTCCATTAGTGAAGTGGAAATGAGAACTGTCTCCAGCTCCCAACTCAGAACAGCAATGCCCAGACAAGAGCTTATTAGCTCTGTTCCTGTTACTGTTCCTTCCTTTTAGCTGCTGTCTTCCACCAGAAAGACATAAACAAACAGGTGACCCAGATCCGTGGAGGATGGGCTGTGTGAGTCCTGTCACCTTCCTGTTAGGGCTGACTCAGTCTCCGTGCAGGATCTTCTCCCAAGGCAGGAACACTGCCATAGTGTGACAGCCAGGTGTGGTAGCACAGCCACTCCAAGGGCTGAGGAGATTGAATCACATCCAGGGGTTTTGGGGTTCTCTGAGTTGTTGCCTGCCTCAGGAATTTCACAACTGCCCCATTCTCCTCCCACACTTGGAACTTTGCTGCTTGTGAACACCCGATGCTGGTAAAACAGTCCCAAGTTCTGATGAGGTTCAGGGCTGTGACATGTATGAAATGCAGAATTTTGCCAAATGTTCTAGAAGTTGGAGCTTCAGGAATTGTCAATAAGTGATGCTGTGTGGGCTGAGGTCTTGTAAAATCAGAGCTTGACAGTGCTCCTGTGCTTCCTGGGGATTTCTGGAACAGCCAGTCATGTGGATGTGATCACTTGGGCAGCTGATGACACGGCAGCTCTGACGCTGGCTGAGGTCAGAACAGGCTTGCCAACTTTTCTCCAGTTCCTTGAAGTGTGATGCAGTTGCCCCTGCCTCCAAAGGGCAACTGTCCCAGCTGTCCTCCCTGTGTCATATCCTGAGATGGCTTTGAGTACTCCTGGAGTGGAGGTGCTGGCACCCTCCACTGTCAGTGGGCAGGCAAGGTGGGCTGTGCTGTGCTGGGCAGCTGGGGCTCCCACTGTGTTCTCAGTGTGGGAGGGGTGGCTCTGATCACGGGGTGGACAGAGCTGCTGGGCATTTGCTCTAAGCATCAAGGCCACAGCTCTGTTCAGTTGGTCTGTGCTGCTCTGAAGGACACTTTGTTGTTTGTGCTGGAGTGGGCAGTGGGGCCACTGAAGGGGTCTGTTGTCCATGCTGTGCGTTGTCCTTACTGCAGGTTTCTGACAGCAATTACCTCTCCTGAGTACTCTTAAAGTCTCTCTTTCCTGCTTGGTATTTCTGGGTTCTCTTCAGGGGGTTCAGCAGGAGGTTGTTGATCCTTTGGGTTTCAGGGACATATTCTGAGATGGATTTTTCTCCTCCCTTCCTGTGCAGAGGCAAGTGGAGACGAGTGTCCGCAGTAAGATCCTGTACCTCATCCAGGCCTGGGCTCACGCCTTCCGCAACGAGCCCAAGTACAAGGTGGTGCAGGACACCTATCAGATAATGAAGGTTGAAGGTGAGGACTGTGGCCACAGGTGAGGGGACACCTGGTGAAGCAGCTGTGCTCTCCAGGAGCCTTGGCAGTTCCCTGCCTGGTGTGAGCAAACTCCGGACTTGGAGCACTGAGCTCTTCATTGGTTCCCAATACCCAATGGACTCTGCAGGATGACTAAATCCTGCTGCAGACATGGGACAGTCCAGCAGTCCCAGGACCAGGGCAGCCTTGCTCTGGGCCTCCAGCCCAGCCTGTGCCTCAGGGCTGGCAGGGAAACCTGAAAAGCAGGAGCTGCAACTGTTCTTGGGGAGACTGGCAGTATGTCTTGTCCTCTGAGAGGACGTTGCTGTGGGGCATTTCCTTCCTCACAGGCATTTGTTGCTGCTCCCAGGATGGGTCCATGCTCCCACTTGCTGACAGTGTTGCTGTGACATTTTCCCACATGTCTCAGGGTAGCAGTATCTGCTTCAAGGGCAGGGACACGCTGCTGTCTCTGCTTCCTTCCTTGCACCAGAAACTCTGCAGGCAGTGGCACAAGCCTGCCGGGTCAGTCCACCATCCTGAGCTGGTGTTGCCAAACTCTGGCCCCTCGAGGGCTGAAACTCACAGCCCTGCCTGCCCATCCAGTGGGTTTTTTTTATCCCCCTCAGTTCAAAATACTGAGAAATAATAAGCCTTATCCAGAGGCCTGTGATGTCCTTTGTGCATTTGTAAGGGAAACAATTGGGGATTGTCCTCAGACCATGGCTGAGGGAAGCCTGCTTCTGGTATGTCAGAGGGAGGTACTGGTCAAGACAAGAGCTGGTGCTGAGCTGGTACCTGTAGCATGAGTTTGCAGGCAGGTGGCTTCGCAGTGCCAGGATTCCTCTCACAGCAGGGCTCCATTTCTTCTCCTGCAGGTCACGTCTTCCCGGAGTTCAAGGAGAGCGACGCCATGTTCGCTGCAGAGAGGGTGAGCCCTGGCCCTGTTAGCCATCAGAACTCCTGAAAGGCACAGTGCCACCACACTTCTCCCTCCTTATGCAATTTCCCTTGACCCTACAGGCTCCAGACTGGGTGGATGCAGAGGAGTGTCACAGGTGCCGGGTGCAGTTTGGCGTTGTGACGCGGAAGGTGGGTGCTCTACACAGCCCTGGGGACTTGCAGAACACCCTGCAGGACTTGCTGTGTGGAAGTGTGTTGGGGACAGGCCATGTTTCTTGGCTGCTGGCAGGGAAATGACAGGAGTGTCTGATGTTGGCTAAAGGAGAAGGAATGTCTTGCCACCACACTCATGTCTCCTGTCCTTCACAGCACCACTGCCGAGCCTGCGGGCAGATCTTCTGTGGAAAATGCTCCTCTAAGTATTCCACCATCCCCAAGTTTGGGATTGAGAAGGAAGTGAGAGTCTGTGAGCCCTGCTATGAGCATCTCAACAAGTCAGTACCCTTCGTGGTGGGTTTCTTTGCCTGCCACAGCTGGGACTTTGAGAAGGGGAAGCATGGTGTGGAACTAGCTCCCTGCAGAGCACAATGAGGGCTTCCCAGACTGTACAGACTGGGCTGGGCCCTCTTCCTTCCTGGGAGTGGGGTTTGCTGTGGAACACTGTGTGGAGCTGGGCTCTGGTGTGGAGAAGGGAGCATTCAGTCCATACTATCATCTGTCACTACAGGAAAACCGAGGGTAAAGCTGCTGCCACCTCTGAACTGCCCCCCGAGTACCTGACCAGCCCCCTCTCTCAGCAGTCCCAGGTGAGTGGCTGCCCCATAGTGATCTGGTGATCCTGACCTATTTGTGCATCCCATTACTGACCACCTCCTCACCTTTCCACTTCCAGCTGCCTCCAAAGCGAGATGAGACAGCTCTGCAAGAGGAAGAGGAGCTCCAGCTGGCTATTGCCTTGTCTCAGTCAGAAGCTGAGGAGAAGGAGAGAATGGTTTGTTTGCTGCTGGAATCTGGAAGGGGTTGTTGCTCTTCAGCTCAGCCATGCTGGGCCTTAACTGATCTCTGGGCTTGTCCTGGTGTGAGCAAGGCTCAAAGCCTGTGCAGTAAGAGGGTGAAAGCAGCCAGGCACAGGCTGTATTGTGGTTGGTTTGGAGAAGCCTGGACTGTCTCTGAGTTGGCCATTTCCTCTTTTGCAGAGGCAGAAAACAACCTACTCCATGTACCCTAAGGCTGAGCCCACTCCTGTCACGTCGTCAGCTCCCCCAGTCAGCACGCTGTACTCCCCGCCCGTGGTATGTCTGTGGAGTGGCTGGACACAGGCCACGTCCTGAGCCCGAGTCTGCCCTGGTTGTGTCCAGTGTAATCCCATACTGAGGGGAAGTATTTGCCCCATTCAACCCCTTGCTCGTTCACTGTGTTTTGAGCAAGAAGGTGTTTTCTCAGCCAGGACTTACGTGCCTCGACTGCCTCCCAGCTTGTGTCTGCTTTGAGGCTCTCACTGGTGCTGAGCACTGGTGGTCATACATGGCCAGCTGTGAGCTGAACATGTGCGTGGGACCTGGGGGTCTCTGGTTTTGCTGAACTGCATTTCTCATTTGTCTCTTTCCAGAATTCCTCTGCTCCCTTGGCTGAGGACATTGACCCAGAGGTAAGGATCCTGGCCCTGCTAGTCTGCAGCCCAGGCTTGCTCCTGTGAGGCAGTGATACTCATCTTCCTTCTCTTCCTGGCAGCTGGCCCGGTACCTGAACCGCAACTACTGGGAGAAGAAACAGGAGGAGGTTCGCAAGAGCCCCACACCATCAGCCCCCCTGTCCCTGACAGAGCCAGCTGTGCAGCCTGGGGAAGCCCACCCTGCCCCTCTTGGGGTGGTTGAGGTAAGAGGGGGCCTGGGCCTGGGTCTGGCACCTGCCGAGGGGCAAGAAGCGCCCGACTCTTGGGCTCTGCAGACTGGCTGTTGGCTCTTGGCACTGGGAGGTCACAGCTGACTGGCTGCCCCATCCTTCCTTCCAGCAGCAGTACCAAAACGGTGAGTCCGAGGAGAACCACGAGCAGTTCCTGAAGGCGCTGCAGAACGCGGTCACCACGTTCGTCAACCGCATGAAGAGCAACCACATGCGA
>VZDJ01000223.1:5971085-6075985 GCA_008694505.1 Cyanoderma ruficeps
CAACCACATGCGAGGCCGCAGCATCACCAACGACTCTGCCGTGTTGTCCCTCTTCCAGTCCATCAACAACATGCATCCGCAGCTGCTGGAGCTGCTCAACCAGCTGGATGAGCGCAGGCGTGCGTGGGAGCTGGGGGAGCTGCTGCCCTGGGCGTGGGTGGGCGGCAGCCAGGGCTTCCATGGTTCAGCACTCCCGTGACGGAGTCTCTCGCTGGAGAGAATCTAGTGTGGAGTGCAGGGGCAGGCCGAGTGCTCTGTCCCCATGTTCCTGAGGCTGTCCCTTCCCTCCCCAGTGTACTATGAAGGCCTGCAGGACAAGCTGGCCCAGATCCGGGACGCGCGTGGGGCTCTGAACGCGCTGCGGGAGGAGCACCAGGAGAAGCTGCGCCGTGCAGCAGAGGAGGCAGAGCGGCAGCGCCAGATCCAGCTGGCACAGAAGCTGGAGATCATGAGGCAGAAGAAGCAGGTGAGGCAGGGAAGCATGTCCGGGGTGTTCCGGGCCTGCCTGCATTGTGGCCCAGCCCAGGGCTGGCTGCCCTGGTAGGAGGGGTTGCGTGGTATCACGGCTCCCAGCCACCACAGCCCTGTTCCTGCAGGAGTATCTGGAAATGCAGCGTCAGTTGGCCATCCAGCGACTGCAGGAGCAGGAGAAGGAGAGGCAGCTGCGCCTGGAGCAGCAGAAGCAGACCATCCAGATGAGAGCCCAGATGCCAGCTTTCTCACTGCCTTATGCCCAGGTATGGCTGCTGGGGTAGGCTCCCCCTGCCAGGTTCCAGGGACTGTGGCTTTAAGCTGGCTTTCCTTCTCCCACCAGCTCCAGGCCATGCCCGCGGCCAGTGGGGTGATCTACCAGCCCTCTGGGCCCACCAGCTTTCCTGGCACCTTCAGCCCAGCTGGCTCCGTGGAGGGCTCTCCCATGCACAGCGTGTACATGAACCAGGCTGCGCAGGGGGGAACGGGGCCCTACACTGCCATGCCCGTCACCGGGACTGGTACGTTGGGCAGCTCAGCCCCTGGGGGTAGGGCTGAGCCCAAGGCGGTTGCTCCAGCCTCTGCTCTCTCCCCCCAGATCCCAGCATGGTGAATGCCTACATGTACCAGCCGGGTGCCAGCAGTGGGCAGGGGCCTCAGCAGGGGCCAGCCGTGCCCACCACCACCCCTGCATATTCATCGTACCAGCCCACACCCNCAGGGCTACCAGGCAAGTGAGGCAGCACAGCCTGCAGCCACCTGGGACAAGGGCTGGGGGTTCTGTGGGGCTGAGCAATGTATTCAAACTCAGCAATGAGATGGCCGAGCAGGAGGATGGCAGGCTGGTTGGCTCCACATCTCCAGATTTGCTGCTCTTGCTGTGGAAGTGGGCTGGAGTTAGATCCAGTTCTGGGCTCAAGGGCCTTGTCTGGAGACGTGAGCCATTGCTGCCTGCACCACCTCTCACCAGTCTCTCTCCACAGACTGCAGCCTCACAGTCGCAGAGCATCCCAGCCATCTCCCAGGCACCGCAGTCAGGCACCATGGGCTACATGGGCAACCAGTCTGTCTCCATGGGCTACCAGCCCTACAGCATGCAGGTGAGCACTCCCTGGGCATGGGGGGACAAGGCATGGGTGGGCTCCAGCCCATGGAGCCATTCTGGAGGAGGCTGGGAGCAGTCACCACTGCCCTGTGGGTGCTGCATGTACCCCAGTCTCTCTGACACACACCCCCTTGTTCCCACAGGGTCTCATGTCTGCCCTGCCAGGCCAGGACACAGCTTTGAGCAGCCTGCCAGCCCAGCAGTCCTACCTGCCGGGGCAGCAGCCCCTCTACCAACAGGTGAGTGCCACCAGCCCAGGGGGTCAGGACCCGGTGGGGTATGTATGGTAACAAAGCCACACACTAACAAAGCTGTTTGCTCTCCTCCAGGTGGCCCCAGCTGGGGGACCCCCGCAGCAGCAGCCCCCACCAGCACCTGCCCCCGGGCAGCAGCCCCCAGGCAGTGGAGAGGCCCAGCTCATCTCGTTTGACTGATCGTGGCCACAGGGCACAGGAATCTCGGGGTCCCGTGGGTCCAGTGTAACACTACTCTTCATCCGAAATCACTCTGTACTTTGACTACTCGTCCTGTTCCCCGGCCCCGTGTCCCAGGGGCGGTGAGGCCAAGGGCTCCAACTGCCGGCTTTGGGGACCAAGGGGCAGGGGTGCAGCTCCCCGTGCCCTGCAGCCTGGGGCAGCAGCCCTCCGGCTCACCCACCCACCCTGGGCAGCTGGCAGCCCCTGGGGCCGGGCGGGAGCTCAGCCTGCCCTTGTCGTTGCCCCGGGGCTGGTGGCACAGGCCCCAAGGGCGCAGCGCTCCAGCCCTGCCCTGTCCCCGGTGCCAGCTTTGCCCCATCCCTGCTGAGCCCCGTTCCCTGCAGCGCCCCCACGGGCCCGGGGCCCTCCGCTGTGCCGGGCCTGTCCCAGTCCCCGCCGCTCTGGGCGGAGACTGAGTGCTATCGGTGACAATAAAGTGTTGGAACGAACTGCAGCCTGGTGTGCTGGGCGGGGACAGCGCAGCGCCCACCGGGGCATCCTGCCGGCCAGCAGGACAAATGGTTGCCAAGGGGTGGCAGCAGCTCCGGGGTGCAAATGGCTTTATACTTCCCCCCTCAGTACTGGCCAGCTAAAGCTCAAATTGAGCTTTGGCCACAAATTTCATCGCTACAGTGCCTAGAATGTTTCTATGCTGTAGATGCATAGTCCTAAGTTATTAAGCTTTATGGAGCACTAGAATGTATTACTGCAATTAGTGAAAGTCAAAAAGGTAAAATGACAAGGCTTTCAGGCTTTATTTTTGTTTCTTTTAATTTGCTTTCATTATGCTTCAGTTTTACCATTAACCATGGTGTACAGTGTAGAAACATAACCAATTCTCCTTCCAAACATTCCGGAGAGGAAGTAACTTATGTTCCTTCAGACATGAAGCTTTTTCTATTCTTATTTCGAAATGATAAATAGTGACGGATTTATTATGATTGATTCTGCTGTTCTGTTGCCCCGGTTTTGCCTACATCTCCCATCGTGCCTTGGCCCGCTCCCCCTCTGTCGCTATTGGCTCTCCATCGGTACCGGGCGGTGGCGCGGGGCCCGCCGGGACAGCGCGGGGCGGACCGTCCGGTGTCCTCGGGCCGCCATGCTGCCCGCCGCGCTGCCCGCCGCCCGCCGGGCGCTGCTCCCGCTGCTCCCGCTGCCGCCGCGCCCCGCGCTGCGCGGGGCCCCCGCCGGGCTCCGGGCGCTCGGCACCGGCCCTGCGCGGCGCTCGGAGGCGCTGGCCGGGGCGCCGCTGGACACGGCCGCCAAGGAGTATTCGCCCAAGGTGCGGCAGCTGGTGCGGGACATCGCGGGGCTGACGCTGCTCGAGGTGGCCGACCTCAACGCGCTGCTCAAGGTGGGTGCGGGCGCGGCCCGGCCTGACCCGGCTCGTCCCGGCTCATCCCGGCCCGGCCGCGTGCGCCGCCTGACCGGCCGCTGGTGCCGCTGCTCTTCCCGCAGGAGACGCTGAAGATCCCGGACGTGGGGGTGATGCCCGCGGCGGCCGCCGCCTCCCTCCTGCCCGCCCAGGCGGCTCCGCAGGTACCGGGCGCTCGGGGAGGGGCGGGAGCGGGGCCCCGGGGCCCACACGCGCGGGGGCGGGCGAGGCCGCAGGGCTTCACCGCGCTCCGGCTGCTTGCAGGAGGAGGAGGAGGTGGTCCCGCTGAAGAAAGAGAAAACTCATTTCACCGTCCGGCTGACGGAGCTGAAGGCCGCTGACAAGGTGAAGCTGATCAAGGAGGTGAAGAACTTCGTGCCAGGAGTGAACCTCGTGCAGGTGAGGAGGTGCTGCCCCAGGCTCTGGGGTGTTGCCCCCAGGTCCAGCAGCCTCGGCTCTCTGTTCAAAGAGAGCCTGGATTTGTGCATTCAGAAGCACAATCTGCCTGTGTGCATCTCAGTGCAGAGACGTGGGGAACAGCGTTTGTTTGCAGCTTTGTGTGGCATTTTCCTTTGTCAGAAGCAGGAGATGAAGGAGGAGGCTCAGTGACAGCTGTCTGTGACAGCCTCAGCTTCTCCAAACCTGAGAGCTGCTGTGAGCTTTCTTGCAGAGTTCAGAAGTAGCCAGCATCTCTTGCTACAGCTGGGTTTGGTTTGCCTTTCCCAAAGCCAATGTATTTCTGAAGTTAGACAAGCCTCTCTAATTCACACATCTTGCAATCCAGGCTTCCAGCTCTTTTCAGGGCCCTTCATTTTATAGGTGGTGCTGCTTCTTTCCTTGGAGGAGATGGGCCTCAGCCCTGGGCAGCATCTGAGCTCAGACCCTTGACCTGGGATGTGGGCTCAGCATGTTGGGTGATGAAGCTGCTACTGCTGAAGCATGTGATGTGCTGCACTTCTCCACAGGGTGATGCTTTCATATCTTGGAGTCAATAGTAGCACTTTCCAGTATCCCAGCTGCAACGTTGAGCATTGCTGTCTCTGCTCCTGTTGTAGCCCAGGAGAGCAGAAGTGTTTGCAGATAATTTTTTAACCCATTCTTATTGCTGCATTGCAAAACCAGCAGACAAAAGTCAGTGGCACAGGTATAAGTTTGGCTGTCCCATGGGGAGAGTTACCTGACTGTCAGAATGGTTCCTCTGGAAGTTGTTAATCTATTATCGGTCCCAAGCAAGCATGAAAATATCAAACTCTGTAATGGACACAATTAGCAGACAATTGATTGGAGAGCTGATGCTAAGTGAGCTTGGCTTTGCATGTGGCACCTGCTTGATGAGCTGTTTGTAGATGCCAGTTATTGCAGGCAGACTCGAGTGTGATGTGCCCAGGCCCGGCTCTTCAGGTGAAACACACACACAACACAAACAGTTGTGGAGGTTCTACCTGCAGAGGTTGTGTTCAAAGTGGAGCCAAAGCCCATTTATTGTAAATTTTACTGCCATCCAGTCAAGGTGTTTTTTATGAGGTTTGCAGGGGGATCTGCCCATGCCTTGTAGGGCTGCTAATAGTGTGGAGGGAAGCACATACAGTAATTACCTTGGGCACTGTTGGGACCCAAACACCAGTCCTGTGGCAACAGCGGTGTGATGAGACAAGTGTGTGATCAGCACACATCAGACCGAGGCTGGCTGCACCTCAGGAAGCTCACTGGGAGCTGCTCAGCAGACACTTGCCCTCTGTCACCACCAGCCCTGGGCTCTAGCTGGGTTGGGACCGTGCTGCCTCTGCCCCACGGCTGCTGCTACATGGGTCCCACTTGGCTTGGGCTCTGCTCTTCTTCCCACTGAAAACCAGGAGCAGCTGCTTCTCTTGACCAGGGCTGCTTTAGAATGGAGTCACACCTTGCTGAGCAGGGTTTGGAGATTAACAACGTGTGTTGTGTTGCCTGTCCTCATCGCAGTGAGCCTGAACAGGCTCCTGTCCAAATCCTGTCCTCGTGAGCAAGGGCATTTCTGCCCCACTGAGCACTGCCCACAGATCTGTAGGCATTGAACCCAGCAGGAATCAAAGGGACAAAACCTTTCTGCCAGCACAGTGGCCAGTCCAGTGGGTGCTAACCCCCCAAAGTGCTGTGGCAGAGAGCTGTTGCGTGTAAGAGCAGCAGGGGCTTGTTCTCCTGGGCTCAATTCCCTCTCTATAACAGCACTGCAGTAAATTCTTTAAATTAGCTAAACAGTTTTTCAGCATGCCTTAAATATTGGAGTGCTGCTTAGTACCACTACTTTTGCTTTAAAAGACCCTAAAGTGTTAAAATACTGCATTGTCAAGTAGTCTGTGCTGGAGCTCTGTTCTAGCCAGTGCAGCTGTGTCCAAACCCTGCACTGGCCTCCCCTCCTGCTGGTGCAAGTATGTGAACCAAAACATTGTCACTGAGCAGAGCCAGCCCAGCGCCAGTGGATGCTGCCTCAGCAGGTCACTGCCCGGGGCTCTGCCTGCACCCTCACCTGTGCAGGCTGGGCTGCACCTCTGGGAGCACCCTGCACATGGTGGAAGAATTGAAGAGCAGTGAATTGCAGGAAAAGTTTCCCAGCAGATGTGTCATCCTTTGTGGTCAGGTTTAGCTGCCTTCTGGTGGGATGTGCCGTAGTTCAAGTGCAAGTCTCGCGGTTTGTGCTGGTCGGTGAGTTTCCATGGTTGGCTTAAGCAGAGGTCAGGATCATGGCTCTAAATCCAATAATCCAGTTAGTGAAAGCCAGTTTACAAGCCTCGTACTTTGTCCCTCTCGCAGGCAAAGAAGCTGGTGGAGTCCCTTCCGCAGGAGATCAAGGCGAACGCCTCCAAGGAGGAAGCAGAGAAGATCAAAGCAGCACTAGAGGCAGCAGGAGGGACTGTTGTTCTGGAGTAGTCTCACCATGGAGAGACTGGTGCTACAGCTGCTGCCCAAGCTGGGCTCCGGACCTTTCTGAGTGCATGTGGCACAGTGGGAGGAGTACTCTCCTGAAGAATGTTGTATGGTTTGGCAGAGCCACTACTTCCTGCCATCACCATGAACTCTACCTTATAAATATCAAAAAAAACCTGTAAAATGGTTCATCTTTCTCAAGTGCCAGTTAGCCCCACGCTCCCCATTTCATGGAATCGGGATGGTTTAGGGTGGAAGTCACCTTGAAAGATCATCTCATTCCAGCCCTGCTATGGCAGGGACAACTTCCACTAGGCAAAGTTGCTCCAAGCCCTGTCCAGCCTGGCCTTGAACTCTTCCAGAGATGGGGCAGCTGCAGCTTCTCTGGGCAGCCTGTGCCAAGGCCTCACCACCCTCACAGCCAAAAATTTCTTCCTAATATCTAATCTAAATGTACTCCGAGTTTGAAGCCATTCCCCCTTGTCCTGTCACTACATGTTCTTGTAAATAGTCTCTCTCCATCTTTCTTATAGGCTCCCTTCATGTACTGGAAGTTTGTACCAGCACATCACCCACCTCCTTACACTGCCTTTTTCTGATGGTCTCACCTCTCTGTTGATTGTTAAGGAGAAGAACACACTTCCACTGGTTGTGGAGATGCGTGCAGGGTGGGAAGGTATTCTGGAGCCGCTGGTGGTTATCCCTGTGCTCAGTGTGTGCAGGCTGGTAACGCTGCCGTTTGTACCTGTGCCTCTCCACCTCTTCACGCTGCGTTTTGCTGATGGCTTCACCTCCCCATTAATTAATCCCTATTAATTATTAATGGGATGAGCCACTTCTCCCGGCTGGGAATGGGGATGTGTGTGGGGTGGGAACGAGGATTCCGGAGCCTGCGGTTGCCGCGTTCGCCGCGGGCTCGGAGATGCGAGCCCGGGCCCGCCCCACCCCCTTCCGGTACCGGGAGAGGGCGTGGCTTAACGGGCGAGGGCGTGGCCTTGTCCCGGTGAGGGCGGGGCTTGTGGCAGAAGCGGCACCCATGGCGGAGCAGCGCGTTTCGCGCTGGTACTTCGGCGGCCTCGCGTCGTCCGGGGCCGCCTGCTGCACCCACCCCTTGGATCTGCTGAAGGTGAGCAGGGGACACGCCGAGGGGCGGCTCTGGCGGCGCGGGGAGGCCGTTTAGGGGGATGGAGGGCGAGTCTGAGGAGCTGTGAATGGTGGCGGTGGTTTGGGGGGGCTGTGACGGGATGGGGAGACGGTTACGGGGGACCGGTAGTGGTGAGGAGTTGGGGGGACGGTTATAGGGGCCGGTAGTGGTGAGGGGTTGGGGGGTCGATTAGGGGGCTGGTAGTGGTTGTGAGGGTCCCGGAGAGGGTGTGAGAGGATGGGAGCTGGGACTGGCTGTAGGGGTCCTGGAGAGTCTGCCATGGAACGGAGTAGATTTGGGGGACTGGAAGTGACTGTAAAGGGATGGGGAGACGCTCCGAGAGTCTCCGGCTCCGAGACGCTCCGGCCGCGGGACCGGCTGTAGGGGACTGGGCGGCTGAGAGGGGACGGGGGCAGATCTAAGGGTCCCGGAGTGGCTGCGGGACCGGTTGTGAGGGACCCGGCTGTGAGGGGTGCGGCTGTAAGGGTCCCAGAGCAGCTTTGAGGGGATAGAGAATGGCTATGGGGGGACTCGAGTGACCGTGAGAGTCCTGGAGTGGCTTCGAGGGGTGAAGAGCTGCTCTGAGGATCCCGGAGCAGCTGAAGGACTGGCTCTGAAGTACTGGGGAACGGCTGCCTGAGGAGGGGAGAGGGTGGCTGTGAGGGTCCTGGAGCAACTTTGAGGGGATGAAGAGCTGCCCTGGGGTTCTGGGAAGCAAGTCTGAGTGTCCTGGAACGGTTGTGAAGGGATAGGGAATGGCTGCAACAGTCCCAGAGCAACTAAAGGAGCTGGAGAACAGCTGTAGAGATGTGGGGAAACAGCTGCTGGGGTTCTGAGGAGCTGATTCGTGTCTGTGCAGGGAGATGACTGAGGGGTCACAAGAGCCAGCGCAGGGACACGGGTAGATGTGTGTCTGAGGGGTCTGAGGAGCTCGGGGTGCCAGCTCTAGAAGCTGAGGAGGGTGCCTTGGCCAGCCCTGCCTGGATATGGCAGTGACTCTGGGGCCAGCAGTGTTGGACACTGGCCCACTGGGCTCTGAGCCCTCCGGCCAAGATGTCACCTAGGCGCCGCAGATGACCTGGCATGCCTGCTCCCGCACAAAGGGCGCCGCGCGCAGCCCTGTGCTGCCAGCACCCACGGATGGGGCAAATGCCAGCACTGCCCAGAGCCTTGTACACCAGCCAAGTGGCGACGAGCCTGGCAGCGGAGCAGGCTGTGGAGGGGGAGGGAAGAGGCAGCCCAGGACAAGGCCTGCCCTTCCCAGGGCCATGCCTGTGGGTGAGGCTGGGACAGACAGCCCCTTCCCACCCCATGGCATGGAGGGAGAGGAAGATGTTCCAGGCACAGGCCCAGGAGAGGAGCCAGCCCTGGCAGGGTGATGCCACCTCCCCAGTGCTCAGCCTGCTGCCTTGTCCAACTGGCCCTGTCTGCCCAGTGGAGGTGGCTGCCAGCCCGTGGGAGCTTGTGCGGGGTGCCCTGGCAAGGTGCTAAGAAAGGGAATTAGTCTGGCACCTGCCTCTAGGTCTGTCTCTGAGCCAGCGTGAGGGCTGTGACGTTTGGGCTGCATCCCCATGCTGCTCCGTGTGGATGTGCAGCCCCTGCATTCCTGCAGTTACGAGCAGCACAGTCTAGCCAGCTGTTCCTGCCAGAGGATTCACACCGGATTATTGAATACAGACCTGCCTTTGGCCAAGAGTTCCCCCACAGCAGAAGCAGGTGCCAGGCCTGGGGAGGCATGTGGGGCCTCAGGCTCTTGCAGGGCAGAGGACGAAGGGCACTTCATCACTCCACTTCATCACTTGGACCTTGGCCCCAAGTGAGGGGCCCTGGCCAGCCTGCCTGTAGAGTGCTTGTACCCTTAGACCAACTCTGTGGAGCCATTGGCCACCCACGGTCTGCTGGCCCTGCAGTGACCAGCAGTGACCACAGCCTGGCCAGCCCGTCCCATGCCTGCCTGCCCTTCCGGCAGACCTGGGACTGCAGGGTGGACCATGTCCCTGCATGGCTCCACCTGCCCTGCCCACTTCCTCTGCCCCATGCTGTGAACAGCCACAAGCTCTGGTCCCTGACGTCCAAAATCCACCTGTGGGGACTACAAGCACAGTCCCAAGCACACTGCAAGGCCCCTGGACCCCTGCTGCTGCCCCATGTGGGGGACAGTGACTGTTCCCAGCGTCCTGCAGTGCGTCCCACGATCCAGCTGTGCCACAACTTCTGTAGTGGGAGCTGGGCCTGATCCCCTGACAGCAGCCCTTTGCACTCCTTATCTCCTGGGGCCTTTGGCCCACATGTGGTCAGAGCATGCTCCAGCACCACAGTTTCCCTGTCCCAGCCAGCTTCTGGGCCTGTTGCCGTTGCCCCTGGTGATGGTGGGAAGCGTTGGGCTGCTACAGGCAGGAAGGGGAACGCCTGGCCGGCTGTGGGGTTCTCTTCCTGCCTGTGTGATTCCTGCACTGGGGAGGAGGGGAGGTGGCTCTGGAGGCCTGCTGCATTGCATGGCCGTGATTTCACCAGCCCAGCTGCAAACCCACACTGGGCACTCACCCACTCACCTACTGCTGGACGTGCACACGCACACACCTTCCACCCAGAGGTGGCCGGGGAGAGCAGGCACCGCCCTTCACCTTGGGGCCGGCTGTTGAGGGCAGGTGCCTGGACACTCCTCTCTCCCTCACTGCCTCCACCCCTCTGGTGCCAGGCTGGGCCAGTCTGGTGTGGAGTGTCTGGAGCTGTTGGCTCCTATGCAAGCGCTGTTAACCTGACAGATCCTCAAATCCACACTTGTTCAGTGTGCCTCTATCCCTGCCCAGCCTGGCGCTGGGCTGACACTGCTGCACTCTGCCCCAGGTCCACCTGCAGACGCAGCAGGAGGTGAAGATGCGGATGATGGGGATGGCCATGCATGTGATCCGCACCGACGGCTTCCTGGCTCTCTACAACGGGCTCAGCGCCTCACTGTGTCGGCAGGTGAGTGCCTGGAGCTCCTGCAGCACGTGCTGCAGCTGAGGAGCTGCCCTGTGCCAGGACACGGCCGCTCATTTCCCCCTCATCCAGATGACCTATTCCTTGACTCGCTTTGGCATCTATGAGACCGCAAAGAAACATCTGGGCCAGGGCAAGCAGGGGCCTCCCCCCTTCTACCAGAAAGTGCTCGTGGCTGCAGCAGGAGGTGAGCCAGGCAGTGGGGCCCTTGGCCCTGGCTTCCCTCAGGATGGATAAACCCCTGACCCAACTCTTTGCCCACAGGTTTCACTGGTGGGTTTATAGGGACGCCGGCAGACATGGTGAACGTCAGGTCAGTTCTCTCTGCACGACCAGGGCTTTTGGCCCGTGCATGATGGCATTTGGGGCGGTGGGTAGTGCTGGGGTGCTCCCAACATCTCTCCTGGCCAGCCTGCCCCACGGTCAGTGAGCCAGGAGCTCTGTGCCCAGGATGAACAGAGCAGTCCTGCCTTTTGGTGACAGCACCCAGCCGTGTGTGACCGTCAGGGGGAGTGGGAATAAAGGCAACTTTATTGGCCTTTTGTAAACGGGCAACACAATTCCACTGCCCCGTGCTGGGGTCCCCAATGCTGCAGAGGGCAGTGGGGTACGGGCTCCCCCTCACCTGCACTGCTCTGCTTTCTAGGATGCAGAACGACATGAAGCAGCCGCCGGCTCAGCGGCGGAAGTGAGTGAGGGGCCAGGGCGAGAGGCGGAGGGGTGGGCGGCCTGGAAGGGCCGGGGGTGCGGTGGGACCGGGGATCCCGGTGGCCGCGGGGGGGCAGCACCGCACCGGCGGCACGGCCCGAGCGCCGCGCCGGGGGCCGGGGGTCTGGGCCGGGGGGTCTTGGCCGGGGGTCCGGGCCGGGCCCACCGGTGCCCGGGGGGAGCGGCGGGGCGGCCGCCGTGCTGCGGAGCCTCGGGCCCTGACCTCTTCCCCTCTCGCTCCTTCCAGTTATTCCCATGCCCTGGATGGCATGTACCGTGTCTTCCGGGAAGGTGAGGCCGTGCCAGCCGTGTGGGTGAGCCTGCTCCGGTGTCCCAGCAGGTGCCGGGTCGGGGCTTACCCTGGAAGTTCTCTCAGCCGGGGCAGGGAGAGGGGTTGGGGGAGTCCAGGGGAGCGCAGGGTCTGGCGTCTGGTGGAGCCTGGCAGCCCGCACATACTTGGTGGGAACGGCTGACCCGCTGGAAGCTGCAACAGAAAAGCACAGGAGGGTGGAGCAGGTGGAACAGAGGATGAGCAGAGGCAGGGAGGAGGTCATGCTGTTTTGAAGGACTCCCTACTCCTTCAGTCTGTTTGGTATGGTGTGCTTCTCGCAGGGCTGTGTGAGGAGTTGGGGACACAGAGACTGGGCGTGGAAGGAGGCTCCCGGGGTAATGGAGTGTGAGTGATGGCAAAGAACTGTGCTGATCCAAATCTGTCTGTCCGCAGAGGGCCCGAAGAAACTCTTCTCAGGAGCATCGGTGGCATCGCTTCGCGGGGCCCTTGTTACTGTTGGGCAGGTAGGACAGCTCTGCTGGGCAGTAGGTGACTGGGATAGGGACTAGGATGGTCCCTGACATGGCAAGGAAAGGGGAACATGTCGCTGATTCACCATGTCTCTGCAGCTTTCCTGTTATGACCAGGCCAAGCAGCTGGTTCTTGCAACTGGATTGTTGTCAGACAATGTCTTCACTCACTTCCTGTCCAGCTTTATCGCTGTGAGTGGGGTTGGGGTCTGGGGGACAGAGCTGGGGCTGGCTTTGCCTGCAGCCAGATTCAGAGTGTCAGGCTGGGGCTGCCAGAGCTGCCACTCGGGGCTCGGTGGAGCAGGGCTGGGCACAGTGGCTCCAGGAGGCTCCTGGCCTGAGGTCGGGTCCCAGCGTGGCTCTGAGTCTCTCTAGTGACCACAGCAGTTGCTGGCACAGAGGTCTCCTGACTTGGCTGACTCTCTGCAGGGCATATGTGCCACATTCCTGTGCCAGCCCCTGGATGTGGTCAAGACCCGCATGATGAACTCGCACGGAGAGTACCGGGTGAGTCGCCCACCTCGCCCACCTTGCCACTGCCTGTCCTCCCATCTCTATGTGCCAGCTTTTGCCTCCTGGCCCCTCCCACCTCATCTCTCACCCTCTCACTCCAGGGTGTTGCCCACTGTGCCATGGAAACTGCCAAGCTCGGGCCACTTGCCTTCTACAAGGTACCTGGCTGGGGGGACATGGGGTGGGGCAGGCTGGGCCGAGCTGGGAGCAGAGGAGATGGTCCAGAACAGTCCTGGGGCAGGGGACCTTCCAGGTTCTGCTATGGCAGCCCAGCTGCCTCCTGCATCAGGCCTTTGTCTGCCTGGGCCAGGCCTGGCCATGAGGTATTGCAAGCCCTGGCCTCAATGGGACTCAGGCTGTGCCCAGGCACCACAGCTGTGGCCCTGCTGCACCCATCAAGCTCCCAAACAGCAGTGCAGGTGCCAGAGGGGTTAGCACATGGTGCTGAGACCTGTGTGCACCGTGGTGGCCGTGGTGTGACAGTGCCTGCTCCACAGCCCAGCCACTGCTGACCCACGCCTGCCCAGCTGGGCTGCTGCCAGGGTTGGGCTGCTGGGACAACCAGTGGCAAGCACACACTGACTCTTCCTCTTCTTGCTGTCTCAGGGCTTTGTTCCTGCTGCTGTCCGGCTCATTCCTCAGACCGTTCTCACCTTTCTCTTCCTGGAGCAGCTGCGCAAATATTTTGGGATCAAAGTGACCACCTGAGTCCGAGGGACCAGACCCTGCCTTGCCCCAAGGGGGGGTGAGCGTGTGGGTCACCCCCAAGATCCCAGAACCCCTCTCTGCTCTCTGGGGCCAATGCCATTCCCCCTCCTCTCAACTCTACTCCTGTGCCTTGCCAGCACCTGTGGCCAACTTCCCCCTTGCAAACCTCTCACCCCCATTCTGAGCACCTCCACTTCTGCGTTACTGCTTCTGGGGTTGTTTTTTTTTGGGGGGGGGTCTGTCTTCCCACTTCTCTACTGGCTGTGAGTTCTGTCCTTGCCCCCCCTCAGCCTTGTCCCTGATGTGCCCCAGAAGCAGGACAGTGCTATCTCAGGGAGTGGGGAGATAGATGCCTGGCTCTGTACCTCATCACAGAGCCCATGGGACTGGGGGGGCTGCTGACCCCACAGCTGTGGGGCTGGGGCTCTCCTTGGGGCAGTGTGTGTGAGGCCTGTCCTCTCTCTGCCTTTAGCCTGCGTGCTCCTCCCTAACCCCAGCAGAACTTGGACCTCCTGCCCTGCTCCTGGCCTCCCACCCTCTGCTTCTGCTTGGCCAAAACTCCTCAGCACTGCTGGCTGCTGGGCTCTTCAGGGATTGTGCCTCATACCAATGATGGTGGGGAACATGGCCTTGCTCTGGCAGGGCCTGGTAATGCCTGCTTGGGGGCCCAGTACCCCACACTGGATCCAGCCTCTGTGGGGGCATCCCCCACCACCACTCTGCAGCCTCACTCACCTTAGGGCTGGGCAGACCCCCACCCCTCACAGCCCCTCACCCCACACTGCCCAGTGTGTGGGGGCTGTGAGCACCAGCCCCTTCACTATGGGTACCCCTGTGTGTGCTGGCCCCAAGGAATCAAAGAACTGGAATATCTGAGACCTTGAAGTATAATAAAGAGTGAAGGTGGCACAGGGCCTGCTGTCCTGTTAGGAGCGGAGAGATGCTGGACCCAGTTTTCATGGCCGAGGGCAAGGGCTGGGAGCTGAGCCCCCAGAGCAGAGAGGGGGTAGCAAGGCTTGGCCCCTGTCACTGTGCCCCATAGGGGGTCTTCACCGTGTGCCCAGCACCCCTGGCCCTGTGTGCAGAGGGAGCTGTGGGCAGGCCCCACAGCCAGGCCTGCGCCGAGCTGTGCCCGGTCTCAGCTGGGCAGCAGCTCCAGGGTAGGGCTGTGCCAAGGGCGCCCGTCACCTCTGCGGGAGCTGCCTCCTGGATGTGACACTAATTGGGCTTCAGCACTGAACAGAGGCAGGCTGGCACAGCAGAGCAGTGAAAGCTTGTCACCTTAACAAGGCCTAATGATGCTGACTGGCATCACCACTCTGGGCTTATGCCCAGCCGCAGCAGAGGCCATGGGCAGGTGAGCACTCGGGGAGCTGGCCCCTCTCCTCACGAGTGGCAGGCTGTGCTTCCTCATCCCCCACGTCCTGCAGCACTGCTCCTGGGGCTGACGGCTGCTGCTCTGTGTCATGCAAAGGGCAGGCATAGAGCAGGAAAGCGATGGAGCCCCATGGCCCCCCAGCCATGAGCCCTGCTCAGCCCCTGACGGCCAGTGGCAGGGACATTCCAGCAGGGCTGTGGTCCCCACAGCTGCACCAGCCCTGTGCTGCCGCTGTGCACATACCCTCACCACATCGCTTGTGGCAGCCGAACTGCTGCAGTCACACTGGCAGGACAGCATGTGCCAGACACAGCCGCGAGCACAGCGCCCACAGCTGCAGTGCGAGGGCACTCCTTATCTCTTGAGCGGCCGAGAACATGGGGCTGGCCTGTGGCCGTGTCTGTGCTGGCTGCTCCCTGGTCCCACCCTGCCCGCTACCAGGGCTCCCGCAGCTGCCTGCAGGGGCTCCCCCAAGGCGCGTCTCTCCAGCCACCACGTAGGGCTGGGGTCTCCCAGTCCTCCCCCAGAGCCCCCGTCCTGGGCTGGAAGGGTGCCAGGGCCATCTCCAGGGGGGCAGCCGTGGGTACAATTCCCGTGGCAAGACACCCGCAGGCCCCAGCGTGTGCCCGGGCTCCTCTGCCCTCGCCCACCGGGACTTCCAGCCAGGGCAGCCGCGTAGAGTGGGACCCCGAGGGAGGGAGCTCTGGGGGATCCGGGGCTGGGCTGAGTGGGCTACCGGGGTTCATGCTGGCTGTACCTGTGCTGCCATGGCCAACACCTCCTGCACATTTCAGTGTGTTCGTGCCGGGAGGCCGGGACTGGGCACTCCCAGGGCTCCCCCGGATCCCTCTCCAGCCCCAGCCGGCCGGTCGCGGTGCATCGCTCTTTCTGGGCTGTGTTTACCTGCAGCGGGACAGCGGCGGCCAACACTGACCCGTCACCGCCGGCGGCGGCCGGAGCGCGGGTGTCGAGGCGGCGGGCGGCGGCGCGGCCGAGATCCGTCCGGGTCCCTGAGGGTCCGAGCAGCCGCGCGGCACGGCAGGAGCGGGCGGCGAGCTGGCACCGGGGACACCTCCCGGGGAACGGACCCCGGGCCCGCTCCCTCGGGGCTGGCGCGGTCTAGCCGCCCCCGGCGCATCGCCCGTCCCCGCCGCCGAGCCGAGCCGGTGCCCGGGAGTGGGGCGGGGCAGGCGCAAGCGGCGGCGCTCCCGCAGCTCCCGGGAACGACCGCCGGGGATGCGGGGGGCAGCGCCAAGCGCTCGGGCGGGGCTGGGGCACCGGGCTGTGCCCCCCTCGTGCCGGCGGGAGGAGCGGGGCGGCGGGACGCGGCTCGGCGCCCGTGGTCCCTCCCCCCGAGCCGGTCCCTCCCCCTGAGTCGCCACAGCCGCTGCCGTCGCGGCTCCGCTAAAGTTTTCGCCGAGCGCGCCGGACCCGGTCCCCGCCGGTCCCGAGATGCGTTCGGGAGCCGCCACGAGCCCAGCCCCGACAGGTACGGGGAAGGGAGGGAGGAGGGCGGGGAGCGCCCATAGCCGCGGTCTCAGAGCTCGGGATGTCGCACGTCCCGTCGCGGGGATGAAGATTCAAGTGACGACTGCGCAACCCCGGGGCCACGAATTGAGCCCCGGGAGCCCAGACCAGCAGCTCCCAGAGCTGCCCCGATGCTGGGCGCCGGCCCCGGGGAAAATGAGCCCCTGGGTGACGGGTGTTCTGGGCCTGGGGTCGCAGCAGGGCTGTCTGTGCCCGCTTCCCGTCCCACCGCTGCCACTGGCGTCGCTGGGCAGGGGCGCTGCCGTCAGGCTCACGGCACCCCTGGGCTCTGCCCTGGCTGTGGTGAGGCCCCCGGCCAGCGATTCCAGCTGAACTCCGTCGCGTTGGGAGTAATTCCCGGAGCAGCCCTTAGTCGGGGTGGGACGCGCGTGGTCTCCCTGCCCTGGGCACAGCAGTGCCCGTAGGTCTCCTGCCGAGGGGCCGAAGCAGGGGACACTTTGCCAGCTCCCAGCTCTCCCCAAGCTCTCTGGGTATTACGGGGGCCTGGTGCGAGTGCCCTTTGTGACTCTGTCCTGAGCTCTGCTGTGTCAACACGGTGTTGGTAAATGGCTTTGTTTAACCAGGACATGTCGGGTATGTGACCTTGCTGTCCTGCTGGTTGCAAGTGCATCTCGAAAGCTGCTGCAGGTCCCCTCTGCCTGGCACTGCATTCCCCTCGGGGTGGTGAGGGAAGCAGGGACAGCCTGCTCCCCTCTGAGGGCATGGCCTGAGGACGGAGCATCCGCTCTGCTCAGCCCTGGCCGTGCATCCCGCGGCACAGCACCGTGCCCCGTGCAGTGCCTGCCGCGGGTGTCCTGACCCACACCAAATTCAGTGATTGCCCCTGCGATTTTGTCTGTGCATCAGCAGGAAAATTTAGGGCCTGCAGGACCCCTCGTCAGCGTGTTAGTGCTGCCCCAGCTGCCAGCTCTTGTGGCTTCCCACCAATCCTGCTCCTTTCCGCACACTGCGGTGCATTTGTTTTTTGTTCTGTTGCCTAGAGAGGGGAAAAGAGAAAAGGCTGAATGGAGAATAGGCAAAATGTGGATTAAAAATAGTTAATGAAAAAATGTGACCACAAACCCTGATCAGCAGCACAGGGCTAAAACCAGCCACTGAGCACAGCATCTCCAGGCAAGGACAAGGGCAGGGGAAGCCAGACACAGGAGAGATGGGATGGCTGCTCAGCTCCATCCCCTTTTGCTCCACCACTGGATCCTGCTTTGTCCTGCATCCCCATGTCCTGGTTTATCTACCCCAGCACTGGGGTTGAGTGCACATGCCTGGGCACAGCAGGTATCAGTGGATGGCTGGGCACGTGTGGGCCCCGCTGCACCCCCTTCCTCGCTGGGGCTGGTGTCCGGCTGTACCCGGGGCTGCAGAATCTGCTGGTTGGGTAGGCAGCTGTGGAGCTCCCAGTGCAGGGGAGTGTGCCCATTAGCCTGTCTGCATTGACCTTTTCCTAGGCTTTTCCCAGCCCTGTGCCTCCCCTGTGACATGCTGACCACACGTGTCACACTGTGCCTCTTGTGCCTCCCTTCTGTGTTTCATAGGTTTTCATGCAACGTGATGAACAAAAACACCCCTTTCCTTGAGCCAGGGATGAGGTGCTGTGTGGCTCAGCATCCCTTTGGCAGAGCCAGCTGGGCAGCAAGGTAATTTGGCTGCTGCCAGGCTGTATCATGGTCCCTCTTTGGTACAGGGCAGCTGTGCAGGTACCCCCTGACCATGCCTTGTGGTGACTGGGCAGTAGGGGAGGGGATTCAAAGAGCATTTGTCCTCTTTGCATCCTATGATGGTGTTGATGAAAACACTGTCAGGGCTGGTTTGGGTTTTTGTGGTCCAAGGTGACACAGAATCCAACATCACCGGTGCCTGGTGACGTCGGCTCTCTCCATGTGCCGCTGCTCAGGGCTTCCACAATCATGTAGCTCTGTGCAAATAAGTCACAGCCTTGCAGCACAAGAACTGTTTTGGGCTGCTCCTCTGCTGCCAAATTTCCTTGTACTTCTCAAGGAAAGAATGGAGAAGGGGAGTCAGAAACATCCCAGAGCTTCTGTCATGGACACAGGGCAGGGACGGTGCAGGACAGGCCTCCTGGCCCTCCCTGCCATGGCCATCTCCCCTAGCCTTGCCCCGCTTGCCGTGGTCCTGGTGGAAAGTGGAGCAGCATCTGCAGGGCCAGGCTGGCACTGGCATTGCATCAGCCCTGGCCCAGCACCGTCCCCTCCCCTGCCAAGTGCCCAAGCCCCTGCCGTGCTGGCATGTAGCTCCAAGCTCGAAGCCAAGCCAGCCGTGGAAAGCACCGCATTAGCGCACGGGGGGCTAATCCCTGTGTCCAGAGGCCACACAGCCCCCACAGCTGCCTCCAAGCCAACGGGGCCGTGCTGGGTGCAGGGCTGTGCTCACAGGAGGCCAAGTGCCCACCCCACTGGGGAGGCAGGAGTCCTGTGGGACCCGGCCCTGGGGGGCTGCACCAGCCTCACAGCACTTGTGCAGGGCTGTGGCTGTGCCAAGGTGCTCCCAAGTCACGTTGCAGATGCTCATGAGTGTCCTATGGAGACTTTACCAAGTCAGTGATCCACATGACTATTGGCTGCAGTGATCCCAGGTGTGGAGCTCATTCTCTCACACATGTAATGGCAGCAAAGCCAGAGGGGCTGAGGTGGCAAAATCTCCAGGGGAAACTGGTCACGATGGGATGAGGAGACAGTCTCTTCCTAGGCAGGGCTGGGCACTCACCCACCAGTGAGGGTCCATGCTACTACAGAGCTGCTGCAGGGTAGCATGGAGGCTGCACACCCATCATTGGGGGGGCAAAATCCTAACGCAGCCCTTTTCTCATCCATTTCCTATGTCTTGGTGCAATGCCATGGCAGCAGTGCGCTCAGGTCCTCAATCTGCCCTGCACCCTGCCCGGGCTGGTCCCTGCCTCCTGACCACCCTGGGGTCAAGGGCAATTGCCATGAGCTGCAGGTCAGCTGGAGGCCACAGGGGCACCAGTCAAGGGGAACGGGCATCCTTGCTTTGCCCCTGTGGCTGCAGGGGTGGCACTGCTGGCTTGGGAAAGGCAAATACAAATGCCAGCAGCAGCCCCACTCTGAGGGCAGATGATGGTGCCTCTGTCTGACCCCTCTGGTCCCCAGCACTGGGGCTACCAGCAGTGGTGTTGCATGTAGCCATCCCAGTGTTGGCTCCTTGTTCCTGCTCTTCCAGCACAAGGTCTCTTCGTGGCTATGAAGTGGAGCTGTTCTGGGTGTTTGCAGCCTGGGCTCCATGAAGGTCAGCAGCCACAGAACCATGACACAGGAACATACCACACTGTCCAACACCAGCGTGGGGCAAAAGTCCCCTGGACACCCGGTGTCATGCACTGCAGCCCCTCAGCGGCACCAATTCACAGGCCAGGCACCCTTCACCCACTGCTTATGACTTGGTGTGGTGAGGAATCCCCCAAAGTCTGGCCACAGCCACAGCTGGGGATGAGATGCCAGGGCAGGGAATGTGGCACTGGGAGCCAGTTGGGCACAGCAGAGTGAAAGGAGGTGGTGAGGATATGGGGCCAGGCCCCTTGTTGGCACCCAGGACGCAGCTGAGAGGGGCTGCAGCACGTCCAGCTGGTAGAGCTGCTACCCAAGGCTCTGCAGGCACTGCTGCTGGGCAGTGCCAGCTCTGGGGAGGGGCTTGTGCTGCCAGTGGTCCCAGCCACCCCAGAGCTTGCTGTTCCACCACACAGAGACACTGCTCCCTCTCTGCCATTGCCCATTGGCACCTGACCAGGGAGAGCTGATCCATGGCTACTTGTGCACGCCCACGTCTCTGCTGGAAACAGCCCCCTGTCTGTGGGTAGCAGGGACCCCTCGTCCTGTGGGTAGCGGGGTCCAGCACAATGCCACGGTTGTGCAGCACCACAGGCAGCTGGGGCAAAGGGCTGGGCAGGGTGAGGGGGAAGACCAGTGCTGGGGCGAGGAGCATGACTGGCCCCCGTGCCAGGACCCCTCACCCAGTGCAGTCTGCCCGGCTTGGCCACAGTGGGGCCAGGGCCAGGGAGTGGCTGCCAGATGGGGGGAGTCCAGGGCAGAGGCCTCCCTGCTGCTAAATCCCACTGCAGCAACTAAAAATAGCGACACCTCTGCCCCAAAGTTGCTCCCTGGCTGCGCAGAGGGGCTGACAGCAAGTCACTGTGACCCAAGGACCTGGAGGAGCATTCCCAACCAGGGCAGGGACTGATGCTTGGCCAGGGACAGGCACTGGGATCTTCCCGTGGGAGTGGGACATAGGTGGTGGCGGGGTGGGACAGGTAGGGATGATGTGGGGCTGGAGGGGGATACAGGGATGGTGGGATCAGGCTAGCAGGGGGACAGGGATGCTGGCAGGGGGGTGTGGGAGGAAAGAGACAGGGATCCTGAGGTGGGATGGGAGAGGGACTAGGACAGGGATACTGGTGGGGCAACAGCGTTGCTGGGGTGGGGCTGGGGTGATGACAAAAATAGGAATTCTGGAATGGTCAGGTGGCTACTGGGCACCCAACAAAGGTCCCTATCCACAGAGCCCACCCAGTGAGAGCTGTCCCAGGAGACAGTTCCCTCTGTCCTGGGACTGGCTAAATAAGGCCATCGCAGGTCCTGCTCCCCGAGCTGCATCTGGAGCCCCATGCGCTGATTAATGAGCTTCTCCGGCAGCCACTTGCGACATGGCAAGTGGGTCTGCACGGATGGAGGAAACACGACTTTCCCAGGGATAAAAATAGGCACAGGCAGAGCAGCGAGCCCTGGGAGCAGAACGGGTCGGGGAGCGCGACGCTCTGGCTGGTGCCAGGGGGAGCCCAGGGGCTGGGGGTGATGCCATGGTGCCTGTGGTGGCACTGGCACTGCTGTCCATCCCCTCCCCCCAGCTTGGCTGCCCTCACCCCACACAGCCAGCCCTGCCATGGGGCTGCTGCCATAATGGGCCCTTGTGGGAAGAGCCAAAATCCTACTCAGGAGCCCCATAACCGGCTTAGGGGGATGGAGGGAATTATGGCACCTCGTGAGCTATGGTCTGTGGAGCACCCGGACACCATGTCAGGCAAGGCCCCACATCACTGGCTGGAGCTGGGGGTGATGCACCCACAGGGGCACAGCTCAGCTGAGCTTGTCCTAGAGCCACAGCAGCCCCACAAGCCAGGATCCCTGTGGGTTAATGGCCAGTGTCCCCATTCCTGTTGGCCCCTGTGATCTCCTGGTTCCCTGGCCACTGCCATCCATAGTGGGTGCTGCTGCCAGACCATGGCTGGGTGTTAGCAGCCCAGGCATGAGAGTCCATGGGGACAGGGAGAGCCCAGGTGCCAGTCTGTCTGCCTGAGAGGGTGCTCAGGTGTGAGGAGGGGTCCCCTCTATCATGGAGGTCCTGCATTCTCGGGACTTAGCAATGATGCACAGCTGGGTCCCAGCAGCAGTGTGGAGTGGCACCAGCCCAGGGTCTCTGTGGGGCTCTGGAGGCAGCACTGCCACTGCACTCCAGCCACACAGGGGCTGAAATGGCTTGGCGGGAAGGGAACCTGCATGGTCACTGTCCCAGTGCCCTCCTGGGGAGGATAACACAGGCACTTGGTGCAAAAATGAGCAAACAAATAGCTGAATGTGAACACCAAGCAGGGTTGGGTGAGGATGGGGATCAGGAGTGAGGCACCATGACTGGGGTTGGCTCTGTCCCAGTGGCCGCCTCCAACCCCACCTGCCCCCCGCCCCATGTCCCCCAGCTCTGTCCCAGGAGTCCCCGTGACCAGGCATCTTGCACAGGGCTGCCCACATGCCAGGGCCGTCACCACCAGGGTGGAGCAGCTGCTGAGAACCAGTAGGAAGCCGTGTGCCCTGTGCTGCGTCCCATGCATGTGGTCCAGAGGAGGGATGTCCCAGCCACATCTCCTCATCCTCCTGGTGCTGCTGCTCTGCTGCCAGGTAAGGATGGGCTGTCACACATGAGGGTGCTCTGCCCCATGCTCAGCCCACTACCCACGCAGGACTGCCACCAACCCAGACCATCCCACTGCATCCCCTCACCATGGCATGTGGTACAGCAGCTGATGCCCCTTTCTGCCTCCCCTGCCATCCACAAGACATGGCATGGCACAGAATTATTAGCCTGCACTCGCCTGTGGCTGTCTGCAGGCTGGGGTCAGTGCCTGGCACAGCCTGGTGGCCCCTGCGAGCAGGACACATGTGATGGGTGATGCTCCGTGGTGCCCACAGGGTCCCTCTGCCCAGATCACGGATAATGTTGTTGAGAGATGGAAGGAGTACAGCGAGGAGTGCCAGCGCAACATGAGCCGCCTGCCTGCACCCACAGGTCAGCGCCTCTGCAGGGTCCAGTGGGGCTCTGGTGGGGTGGGGACAGGGTCCTGTTGAGATGGAGATGGGGCAGAGGAGCCAACACGGGGTCCCAGCAGGATGGGGGATAGAACAGAGGGGCCAGTAGAGGTCCTAGCGCCCAGAGAGAGGGTGAGGCCAAAGCGCCACCAGCTCCTGTCCTTCTGCAGAGCTGGTCTGTAACCGCACCTTCGACAAGTTCTCGTGCTGGCCCGACACGATGCCCAACAGCACAGCCAGTGTGCCCTGCCCCTGGTTCCTGCCCTGGTACCAGAAAGGTAACAGCAGGGAGGTGTGTGTGCATGTGCAGCTGTGCAGTGTGTGCACCTGTGCAGTGTGTGCACACATGTGCACCTGTGTGCTGGGGACACCTGTGTGCTGTGTGTGTGCTGCTGCAGGCGGTCACACCTGGGCCAGTGCATGCTGCCCACAGGGGTGCTGGGGCTGGCAAACCCCACCATCCCTTCCCCTCACAGTGAAGCACAGATACGTCTTCAAGACCTGTGGGCCAGATGGACAGTGGGTGACAGGGCCACGGGGACAGTCCCTGCGCGATGCCACACAGTGTGAGCAGGATGACGAGGACCTAAAGGCGCAGGTGGGCAGACCTGAGCAGCAGGGGTGTGGTGATCCCTGCCTGCCCCCCTGCCTGCCCCTCATCTGCCCCTGCCCTCACTTGCTCCCTCCTCTTCCAGGAAAAATTTGCCAAGACCTATGGCAGCTTCAAGGTGATGTACACTGTGGGTTATTCTGTGTCCCTGTGTGCACTGCTGCTTGCCCTGGCCCTGCTGCTAGGCTTCAGGTGGGAGTTTGGGCATGGCTGTGCACTGGGTGGGCAGGTGGAGTCCGGGGCTCCATGCACGGGCATTAACAATGGTCCCCAAATCCACAGCAAGCTGCACTGCATGAGGAACTACATCCACATGAACCTCTTCGCCTCCTTCATCCTGAAGGGTGTCTCTGTGCTGGTCATCGACGCCCTGCTCAAGACCCACTACAGTGACAAGATCGACGGCTACAACGTGCAAGTCTGGCTGAGCGACGAGGTCAGTGGGCACCGGCAGGGACAGGGACAGGAACATGCAGTGCTGGTGGGGCTGGGGGTTGGCTGGTCTGCTGGCACCGGTGAGACCGGGGTATGGTGGCACTGGTGGGCACAGGCACACACACACAGATAGTGCTGCAGCCCTGACCCCTGCCCACAGGCAGCTGCAGGCTGCCGGGCAGCCACGGTCTTCATGCAGTACGGCATCGTGGCCAACTACTGCTGGCTGCTGGTGGAAGGCATCTACCTGCATAACCTGCTGGTGGTGGCCGTCTTCTCCGAGAGGAGCTACTTCACCCTCTACCTGTGCATCGGCTGGGGTGAGTGCGGGTGGGCTGGCCCCCCTGACCCTGTCCCCCACTGTGCCTCACCTGTCGTCTGCTCACCTCCCCTCAGGGGCACCCATGCTGTTCCTCATTCCCTGGGTCATCGTGAAGTTCCTCTATGAAAATATACAGTGAGTACCAGCTCCAGCTGCTGGCTGGAGGGGGGCACAGGGCACAGGTAGGTGCATGTGGGACCGTAGGGACATTGTGATGGCCCTGGAGAGACTGCACAGCGTTGCCCATGCAAGGAGCAGGGTGCTGGGCCTTAGTGCTTGCTTGGTTCAGGCTGCCAATGCCATGCCAGACTCCAGCAGCTGCCTGATCAAGGGGCTTCTTGGCAGTCCCCATCCCTCTATTCTACAGGTGCTGGTCCACAAACAACAACATGGGCTTCTGGTGGATCCTTCGCTTCCCCGTGTTCCTGGCCATCCTGGTGAGCCCACTGCAGCCTCTTGCTTGATGTCTCTCTCACAGGATGGCTATGAGAGGGGCTGCTGAGGGCAGGGGAACAGAGGTGTCCTGTCTGCCCCTGCCTCTGGCTCTGCCTATGCCCTTGATGGCTCATTCCATTCCATTGCAGATCAACTTCTTCATCTTCATCCGCATCATTCAGATCCTTGTATCCAAGCTCCGTGCACACCAGATGCGTTACACTGACTACAAGTTCAGGTGGGTGCTGGACATGGCTCAGCCTGTGTTCCCACGGTGCACACACACGTGTGTCCACCCGGTGACCCCCGTCCCACAGGCTGGCCAAGTCCACACTGACACTGATCCCGCTGCTGGGCATCCATGAGGTGGTCTTTGCCTTCATCACAGACGAGCACGCCCAGGGCACGCTGCGCTATGTCAAGCTCTTCTTCGACCTCTTCCTGAGCTCCTTCCAGGTGAGCCCAGCCCTCCATAGGGAGACTCAGTCTCAGGAGGGACTAGACTGAGGTCTGGTTATGCACTTCACACCTCTCCTCCCTCTTCCCAGGGGATGCTGGTGGCCATTCTCTACTGCTTCGTCAACAAGGAGGTGAGCAGGACGCTGGGGGCACGGGCAGCAGGGGCATGGGGTCACACTGACAGCTGCTGCCCACAGGTGCAGGCAGAGCTGCTGAAGCGGTGGCAGCGCTGGAAGCTGGGGAAGGACCTGGCTGAGGAGTACAAGCACACCTACAGCCATGCACCCAGTGCCCGAAACGGCGCCGGCAGCACCTGCGAGAAGCACCAGCTGGTGAGTGGCTGTGCCAACGGGCTGGGGCGCAGCCTGGCCCCCCACCCCAGCTCCCAGCACCTGGAGAGGAGTGGGCGCAGCACTGCCGAGCACCTTGCCCTGGGTGGCCATCACCACTGCTATGAGTTTCCTGAGACCACGGCCGAGAGCCACTTCTGAGCCCGCAGCCAGGTGGGAGGGCTGTGCTGAGCCGCTGCCCTGCCGCTGTTCCCTGCCCCATCCTCCCCAGGCGCTGGCAGGCTCTGGGACCTGTCACCCTAGTGAGGGTGCTGCGCTGGGCACATGGACAATGGACACAGTGAGGCAGGCAAGTGGGACCTGGACCTCTGGAAGGGAGAAATGTGGGGCCAGGGGGATCTGTGGGGATGGCAGTTTGTCCTGTGGTGCTGCCCTCATGCACCTTCGAGTCCTTGTGCACAGTGCTGTAATTTATCTGTCTTATCTGTAAATAGGTGTGGGCCCGTGCTGGGCTGCAGGGCCAGCTCTGTGTGTGCCTCTCTGTGGGCTGTGGCGACTGGGGACACTGGGGACATTGGACACATGTGGACTATGCTTCCAAGCACCCCATGGATGCTCCCAAGCCACAGCCATGGATGGGGAACTGAGTCACCTGGCAGGGATGGGCTGCACCACTAGACAGCCCCACTGCCTGACCCCCGGCCCTGCTGCCCGGCTGCCTGCCCCACGGTGCTGCACAAGTGAGTGGGGCAGACATGCAGCAGCAGCCGCTGCAGCGCTGCCGGCCGGGGCTCCAGCTCCCCCAGCACGCGCTTTCCTTTGGCCGCTAATCGGCTCTGTCCTCTCGCTGCCAGGAGCCCTTAATTAAATCATTTGGCTCTGCCCGCGGCACCCCCGCTCTCCCGGTAGCTGGCCCAGGCCGAGGCCGGGCATCAGCCGCCGGCAGCGCTGAACTCCGTGAGCAGCAGTGGGGTGTGGGGCTGCAAGACCCCTGAGCCGCCTGGCTGGGCTGGCTGCGGCGGGCTCACAGCGCTGGCCTAAGAGGCTTGTGCTGCGCACATGAGCGCTAAGCCCGGATGCCGCAGCTTTGGGCACCACAATCGCCTGGTGTATGGGGATTAGGCCGGTGCTGCTCCCGGGCTGGGTTCACCCTGCCCGAGGGGTGGCGGCGGGCCGGACAGCCGCCCCGCCGTGACCCCCACCGCCCATGGGCCTGGCCACGGGCACTGCCCATCGCCCCTCACTCCGCCCCACCTGGCCCCGGGCGGGTGACGGTCCCCGGTTGTCCAAGTCCCGCACACAGCCCGGCACAGGGGACGTGCTGAGCAGGGGATGAGGGTCGGGGCTGCGCCCCGGCAGTCCCACGCAGTAAACACCGGGCAGGCGGTCGCCCCCGCGGTAAATCCCTCCCGTCTGCAGCATGGCCCGCACCGCACGGCCACGGCCCTGACACCCACGCCAGCCGTCAGGAGCCGCGCTGTCTGCTGCGGGCGGAGAGGCATCAGCGAGGGCTGGAGAGGCACGGCGAAAGAAGCAATGGCCCAGGCCACGCAGAGCTTGGCTCCGGCAGCAGAGCCCAGCCCAGCACGCAGTAATTTTCCTCTGTTTACTCGATAACTTGCTGTCTGCCCTGGCCGGGCAGGACCCGGCGCCCAAGAGCCAGTGCAGCGCTGGCAGTGGAGATGGGAGCAGCAGAGACAGCGGACAGAGGGTCTGGGCTGTGGGGCTCGGAGCTGTGGGGCAGCAGCAGCAGCACCGTGGGGCTGTGAGGATACAGGGACTGGCAGAACGGGCGACGGGAGGGGAGCACAGGGTTGGGGGTCTGCCCAAGCCCCCAAGTGCAGGAATGGGGACAGGAATAGAGAGCGGGACAGGGATCATCACCCTGCTCACAGCCATGGTGCCAGAGCAGCCCAGGCAGCCCCCGCGGAGCCAATGGCCCCACAGCAGCTGCCGTCACTGCGGCCTTCCTGACATGGTAACGAGCCTAATTGAGGCAAATTGCTGAAGCACGAAGCAGTTTCTGGGGAGGTAAATATGGTCATGCCACGGGGCCGTGCCCTGTGCATGTTGCTCCAGCGTTGCTGTGGCAATACCCCACTCTGGACCCTCAACCCCGCTGGGGCCAGGGCGGCCCTCAGACCTTGCCTAGCAAGGGTAGCCTTATGTGTGCCACACAATGATAGGAACCCTTCAGGGACCTCAAGCCAGCCCCAGCCCATGGGTGTCCTGTGGAAATGTCCTGTGGCCCCTGGAGTTAAGGGGCAGCCCCCAGCACTGCCCCATGTCCCACAACCCCCATCACCCAGCAGCCCCAAGGAGGGATGGTGTCAGCTGGTGCCCCAGACAGACACACCATGTCTGCCTGCAGCAGGGCATGTCCCACAGCACCTGTGCCAGGCAGGTGTGTCCCGGAGCTGGGCCGTGCCTGCAGCCCTGGTCACTTCCAACTCCCACAGAGCCACATGATCTGGCCAGCAGCTCCCCGATAACCACCGTAACGACAGCCCGCCCCTACAGCCCGCCCCGGACAGCTGGGTGGGGAGGCAGCACCGCCCCTGGGACCTCCCTGGGAGTGGGGCTGGCCCCAGCCCAAGGACACAGCTCCTGCAGCACCATCCTTCCCCATCGCTGCCGAGCTGCTGGAACAGCACCCTGACCCTGGCCTGGCACTGCCAGCGGTGGTGTCACCCGTGTCCATCCAGCCAGCACTCGGGGGCACCCCCACCCCGAGGAACAGCTCAGGCAGCACAGCCTGCACGTGTGTGCACACCTACACCACACACACTCGTGTGCACACACGTGCACCACACACAGCTGCACACACACATGTGCATACGTGTACATACACACACTCGTGCACACACCGACACCACACACACAGAGCTGCACACACTCTGCACATACACATGTGCACACACACACGTGTGCACCCATACTCACGTGTACACACGCACAGGCAGGCGCTGCCCTTGGCTGCCCGATGGGAGCTGCTCGTTCCTGGTATCCAGTGGGATGAAGGTGCTGACAGCAGCCTGGCCAGACTTGCAGGATAGTTTGGGTGGGAAGAGACCTTTAAATGTCCCCTGGCCCAGCTCCTGCAGTGAGCAGAGATACAGGGATACTTGCACCAGACCAGGCTGCTCAGAGCCCCATCCAGCCTGATGCCGAGTGTTTCCAGGGATGGAGAATGCAAGCACCCACCACCTTTCCAGGCAGCCCATGCCAGTACCTCATTGCCCTAAGCAAAGAAACTCCTCTGCAGACACCACAGAGCAGCCGTGGTGCCAGTCCCTGGCTGTGCAGTTTGTTCCAAGGCACGGAATGGGGCTGGAGCAGTTCCTCACCCCCAAACTGGTGGCCTGGGCCGTGTCCTCCAGCCAGTGCCTTCCTGACACAGCCAGGCACCCCTAGGCACGGCGCCTCGCAGGAAAACTCACGCTTTATCAAGGGAATTGAGCACCACAAATTGGTCTCCTAAGTCGATTCTGCCTGCTGCCAGGCCTCTTCCAACCACCTAATTTGATGACAAACACGTTCCTCTCCTCCTCCCACCCTTTAATCTAATGAAAAGCACTGTGTCCAAGGCACAGGGAAATAAACCCTGATGAGGCCTATTTTTATAGGTAAACAGCCTGATTTCTCTGGCCTGTGGCCTCACTCCTCACACCCCTAACACCCACCACCTCCCCCTACCATCTCACCATCCTTGCCCTGCAATTTGGCATCAGTCTTTATAAAAATCACCCGCTTATAGAATGTTTTTTGTACACTTCATTAGAGCTTGAGCAGCCGCTTTGCCTCTGGCTTTACTGTGCCGGAGCAGAGAGGAAAACAAGGCACAGGGTGGTGGGGCTGCAGCAGTGCCCCCAGGGGCATGTGGGGGTCCTGCAGACCTGGGATGGTGCTAGATGGGTGCCCAGACAGGGGGACAGTGCTGGGCCCTATGGCAGCTGGACAGCAGCCTGCCTGGACACAGGACACGGCTCTGGACGTGCTGAGGGCTTTGAGGCAAGGCAGTCCCACTGGCCTGTCAGACTCCCTGGACACACCACAGGGCCCATCCCACCAGAAGAGTTGAAGGAGAGGGGCTGTGACTGTGACAATCATCACTCCCTGTCCCCCACTGCCCACAGCCCCCTGTCCCCTACTGCCTGCAGTTGCAGGGATGTGGGGCTTGGGGTGGCTTGGGAGACAACAGGGGCCGAGTTCCCGTCTTGCTATGCCACGACCAGGCAGCAGGAATGTTTTGGTGATGGGAGGTAAGCAAGGTCGTGGCAAGTGTCAAGATGCACTCAAGCAGAAATTCTAGCAATGCTAAGTATAGCCTAAATGCCATTAAAGCAGGAGAGGGAAGAGGATACGAGGGTATTAATAGTCTCAACATTTAAATCCTGGGTGCAGCAGCAGCTCCTGGGATGCCCCGAGCGCTCCCAAGCCCAAGGGCACTGTGCCACCAACACGCTGCACCTGCCTGCAGGGACATCAACAGCCCCAGCAAGTGCAAGGCCAAGGCCCCTTTATGAAAAATAAACACAGCTCCTGCTCTCTGCCCCTTGCCCACACCCCAGAGCAGGGCCAGGCTGCAGCACCACACCAAGGCAGCCCCAAAAGGACACAAGAGTTTATTTACAACATTCCTCAAGTGACATACCACAGAAAGGAAAGGGTACAGTACAACTCAAGGACTCAACAAAGGAAAGGTATTGGCAGCCCCAAGACCCTGCAGCCCTCTCCACAGCCACTGGTACTGGGCAGGCCTGGCAGCCCCATCCCTGCCCTCTTGGAGCACAGGTGGGCAGGGGGCTGCCACCCCTCCCCACGGAGCAGCCCAGCAGCTCAGGTGGGCGAAGTTGACACAGTCACTCTCTCTGGCGCAGGCAAGGACACAGGAACCATCCACACAGGGGCAGGAGCAAGTGGCTTAAGGAAGCGCCCCTGGTGTGGTTCTATCACCTACAGCCACCCAGGGTGAGCTGAGGGGCCAGGTCTCTTCCAAAGGTGTGTATCTGGAAAATGGTGTTAGTACAAAACTGCAGCGTTGCCAGGGCAAGGAGCTCCTGAGCCTTACCCCACGGCTTCCCCCACAGCCACTGTCTCCTGTGGGGCTGCAGGTGGCCCAGATCCCTCTGAGCACCTCTGAGGAGACTGGGGCTGGTGCTGACACTCCACCTCTCCATCTGTAGGGAGACGAACAGCTTCCTCTCCAGCACCACAGGGACCAGGCCTGATCTTAGCAGGTAGAAAATGCGGCCTCAGATGTGGCCCACATGCTCTGGCAGCAAGCAGCCCAGACAGCAACTAGCTGCCACAGTGGGACTGGGAGGAGCCTGGCTATGGACTGCCCAGCGGGGCTGGACAGGGGTTGCCCCTGTGTCTGGAGGCACAGGAAGAGACTCGACTGTGCCTCCTGCCCTCGGCCAGCCCCAGCAGCTGTGGAGCCCCAGTGCACAGGGGAAAGCGAGACCCCGTGCTGCCCGATCCAACAGCACATCTGCCTCGGCCCTGCCCAGCCGAGCACAGAGGGCAGCGACAGGAGGGGAACAAGGGATCGGGTTGCTCAGCATGAAGTAGGGAAGGACAGTTTGAGGCCAGAGAAAGCTATGAGCGGGGGGCTGGAATCCTTTGCAACAGGCTCTGGGCAGTCTCGGTGAGGCCCTGAGCATCCTCGACCTTAGGCAGCTTCAGAGCCAGCCCCAAAACTGACTGGCTCTCCCACGGGCTTTTAGAAGGACAGACCAGAGGAGGAAATCAACACAAAATCTCAAATTAAATCTGCTTGAGGACCTCAGGAGAGCAGTCGATCCGCAGGGAGGAGCTGCTTTAGGACTTCTTTGCATCCTGTGTGTTCCTCCTCTTCAGATCACCCAGGTCGACGGGTTTAAACGCTGCAAGGGAGACAGGAGAGACTTTGGGGGCAGAGGCAGCACAGCCCCCGCCCGGCGCGCGCAACCCCCGGGCCGGCACAGCCGGCGCCGTGCTCCCGTCCCCCGCACCTTTCAAGCTGGGGTTCGGCATCTTCTCCACGTACTCCTCGACCAGGCCGCGCTCGGAGCCCATCTGGCTGCGCAGGTCGCGCTCCACGCACTGCCAGGCTGCAGGGACAGGGACAGGGGCCGCTCGCCTCGGCCGCCCCGAGCCTCCCGCGCCCCCCACCCAGCGGACACCGCCCCGCTCACCCTCGTAGATGAAGCGCACGTTCTCCTCGTGGGCCGGCGTGAAGATCTCGCTGCCGGCACCGGGGGAGCGCGGTCCGCCGCTCCGCTTTCCGTTGTACACTACCCGGGACACGGGGGAGCTGCAAGCGGAGCGCGGGGAGGGGGGAAACTGAGCCGGGCCCGGGGCCGCGCTGGGCCCGGGGCCGGGCGGGGCTCACCTGGCCATGGCGGCGGCGCTCGGCGGGGCTCGGCGGGGCCGGAAGGGGCTCGGCGGGGCTGCGGGAGGAAGGCGAGGCCGGGATAGGCCGCGCGGCGCCCCCCGCCCGTCGCCGGGCAACGCGCGCCCCTCACCTGGGCCCTCCCGCCTGCGCCAGCGCCGCAGACGGAAGCGCCGCAGCGCGCAGGCGCTGCCCCGCCCCTCCCGGCGGCGACCACACCCCCGCAGGCCCCGCCCCGCTCCCGGCCCGTGCCCGGCAGTAACCGGAGGCGGTAACCGGAGGTGGTAACCGAAACGCTTTATTGGAAAAGTACAAAGTGGTTCCCGATCCGCAGTACCGAGCGCCGCTGCGCGGCCGCCACCCGGGCCCAGCCCAGGCGCAGCCCCGGCCCTCGGGCAGGCGCAGCCCCCCGGCCCGGCCCCGAGGCTCTCGGGGCCGGTTCTTGCCGTGCTCAGCTCAGCGCGGTGGCTCCGAAGAGCTGCACCAGGTCCTCGTATTCGGGGTCGATGAGGTCCGAGGGTTTCTCTCCGTCATCAGTGGTGGCCTCCAGGCTGGCCCCAAGGGACAGGAGGTACCTGCAGGACGCGGAGCTGAGGCGCCGGCTGGGCGCCAGGAGCGGCACGGCCCGAACAGCCGCAGGCGCGGCGCAGGGACCGGCCGCCCCCCGAAGGAGCCACACAGACTCTGCGCCAGCCCGGTGCTGTCGGTTCTCAGGCTTTTTGCAGCGCCGGCAGAACCTCACAGCCCCTTACCTGGCTATGTCAGCGTAGCCGTCGCTGCAGGCCATGTGCAGGGGCGTCCACCCGTTCTCATCTCTCTGGTGGATGTCAGCGCCGTATTTCACCAGGAGCTTGACACAGTCCAGGTTTCCCGTCAGCACGGCTTCATGGAGGGCTGCCATGCCTGAAGGGACAGGAGGTGTTAGCCCCGGCCTGGGGAAGGGCTCTCCATGCTGAACTCGCAACTCGTGCACAGCTCAGGAAAGGGGTGCAGGAACTCTCCTCAGGGAGAAGACTGGGGAAAGAAACAAAGACTTAGAAAGCCAGAGGAGCTGCTGTGGATTCCTGTTGCCCTTCTGCAGCATAAATGCCCTGTCTGGAATGGTACAGCACCCATTGCCCCAGCTAGGCATGACAGAAGGAGGGAGGGAGGAGGAGCTGCCCCTTAGAGCAGCTGCTCTGAGTCCTGGACAGGACTCACACAGAGACATAAGTCTCTGGCATCTTGCTCTGCCTGAGTTTCGGAGGCTCCTCGCTAATGAAGAATCAGTGTAGACAGAAAGAAGCCCAGGATCATTTGAGCCTCTGTCTCCAGGGCCTTATGAGAGCAGAAGCTGAAGCCAAGCACAAGAAAAGGACAAATCTGGGCTCTACATCAGCCTGTACACATCAAGGCATTCCATAAACACTTGCTGGTGAGGCTGTGCAAACAGAACATGAAGCCTTCTCCATGAGTCCCCAGAGTCAGACATACAAGAGGGAGCAGTGCCTGTGAGAAACAGGCAGAACTAGAAACAAATACAGATTCCCCAGTCTGGGGAAAAGGCAGGAGCCCCAGGGTCCTGCCCAGAGCTCACAGACCAGCCTGTGCTTGGTCCTGCTCTGTGAGTGGCCCCTCACTGCACTGCCACAGTGTCAGTGCTCAGTTTTGCCTTACAGGGACCCAGAGGCCAAGCTCCCTCTTTCCACAGCACGCACTATGGTTTTGAGGGGAGATGTTGGGCCCCAGCCTGGGGTTCTTGGGCCCTGCTGGGCACTGCTCCTTGCTAGGGAGGGACCTGGCTTGCCCCAGTCCTGCTGAAGGCCACCCACAGCCCAGCTCCAGTGTCCCTCACAGCCCCACCAAGCTGTGCTGCTGCTCTCCCCCAGCTCTGCTGACCAGCAGCACTCACCAGAAGGGTAGATGGTGTCCAGCGTCACCTTCCTGGCTCGTATGAACCTGCCCACCTGCTCCAGGTCTCCCTGCTTGATGTGGTCCTGAAAGACGACGTCGTTGGGGAAGCGCACGGTGCGCGAGGCCCGCAGCCGCGGCGCGTAGCGCCCGTACCGCGGCACCGACAAGGGGCAGTCGTCCCTCATGCTGACAGGAGCCTTCAGGCACAGCGCCGTGGGGGTGCCCAGCACTCGGCACAGCCCCTCACTGCCCTGCTGTCTCCTCTTCTGCCTGTCAGGGCCCCTCCTCGCTCCGGGTTTGTGCTGGCCCCGCACTGCTGCGCTCCTGCCGTGCCCCGGCTGCGTCCGTGGCCCCTTGCTGCGGGGATGTGGCGGCCACCGTGCTCTCCTGCACTCCCTGAGTCACATGCAGGAGATGGCACCTGGCACTTGCAGCGCACCTACAGGCCCTTGGCCCAGGACTGATGGTTCTCTGGGAGCACCACATTATAAAGACTCCCCTGGGCTATTTTGGGGACGTGCAGCTCATGCTATTTGCCATGATGCTTCGTAATCGAGCCGCCCAGGCCTGCAGCCTCCCACTTTTGGGCAGAAGTTGGTGTCTCATCTTACCACCCACCTGTTGATGTGCCCATCCAAGGGGTCAAATCTACTCTTGCATGGGTAGCCCTTCAGGGAAGCCTGGAAGCAATTTCCCAACATCAAGCTCTTCTGGGGGAAGGGGCACGGGCACAACCAGCAACACAGGGAACCAGCTGCTTGTGTCCCAGCTGGCTGGTGCAGTGTGGATGTGCCAGGGCTGTGGTCATAAACACATCCAAAGCTGTCACCCTCCTGCAGCTGCAGGGGACAACTTGAAAGGAGCAGGAGGAGCTGTGCTGCCTGGCACAGCTGTGACAGCACACAGCCCAGCATGGAAGCATACCCTGAGTGTAGGATGGCCCCTGTGTGCTTGCAAGGACAGAGGTACTGCTGGTGATCCCAAGACAGGTGCAGAACTAGAACCCTGCACTGCTGGTCTCTGGTTTTCCTTGTCTTACTTGAGACAGGGAAGCAGCTGCTGCTGAGGGTTGGCTGCTGCAAGCAGCCTTAGAAGAACAGAATAACAGCACCACCACCAGACAACTCCTGCCTCTGATACTCTCCAGCTACACTGCCATGACCCAAAACAACCATCTGGCACAGAGGAATCATTCAGGTCCATCAAGGGTTCAAGCAACCACTGTTTCCTCCCATCAGAGTTTGGGCACGCTTAAGCATCTGGTGTTCTGTCATGCTGATGGGGATTGTCCAGGTGGGTGTGTCAGAGTAAGTCTCTGTGCTGCTTTAGGAGTCAGGGATTTCACTCTGCCCTTCCTGCTGCAGACCCTTGCCCTGACCCCAGCAGCACAGTCAGCCACACACCTTAGAACTCCTGCATTATCTTCTGGCAAATGCATCGATCTCTTGGCCAAGCATCTGCCTGTGGTTAGATGAGCCTGAACACGGCACAGGGCAGCCAAGCTCAGCGCTGGGGACAGAACACTTCCAGCCTGCTTTCTTGGAACAGCAATTAGGCATCTACATCAGATGGCTGCTAAGCTCCTGCTCTGCCACAGGGAGCCTTGGGCTAGGAGAGGCACCTCCTCTAAGCTGAGCACAGTGGGTCTCTGCCCAGGAACAAAGGAAAACCACTGCAGAGCTCAGACTTGGTCACAGTTCAACTGGCAGTACAAAATGGACTGATTACAGTTGAATTCTAGACAGCATCTTCCAGTGGAACTTTACTAGTGAGGTTCCCTTTCTCCCCACAATGCAGCTGTCACCAACCAGCCCAGGCCACCAGCACTGCTGGGTTTGTTGGGGTGCAGCAGTGGCCACTGCCCACCTTCAGTCATGTGGGGGCACAGCCCTGGAGGGAGGTGGCTTCAAAGATCCTCCTCCATGTAACTGCAGGTACAGGTCTCACACACACCTGGCTGCTGTCCTGTCAGGGACAATCCTTCCTGATCCCTTGGTGAGGGGGTGCCTGCTCTGCCTCAGCCCTGGTGCTGCTGTGCCCAAAGCTTGGGAACACCAGATCAGGAGGACTCTGCTGGAGCTCAGCTCCCAGGACACAGCAGGACAAAGCTGGAGCTGAAGACAGTGACAAGTGTTGTCCAACACCCCTGTGCCACTGCTCCAAGACACATCCCACTCGCTGAGAGGCGCAGAGGTGCCCCCAGTTGTCCTCTAGCCTCACCGTGCCCTCCCTGTGACATTTATAGCATATTTTCTAACCAAAATACCTTCAGCAGCAAGCAGCAGGTTTGGAAATAGCAGCGTGGCTCACGAGGTCATGTGAGCCTGACTAGCAGAGCCGCCGCAGCCCTGGCGTGCCCTGATTCACTGCTCCAGAGCAATGTCCCCTCAGCCCAGCCAGCTGGCCGAGGGGCTGTGCCCTCCCAGAGCCAAACCACGGCCTGCTCGCTCCTAACAGAGCACCTGCACAAGCCCATAGAACCTGGACAGGACACGAGCATTGGGATGTTTTTTTCCTTTATGTGTTACATGGAAAAAGCGACACATGGCCCACTGCAGTGGAGTCCCTTGAGAATCACCCTACAACTCTGATCTCCCCTTCCAGGGTAGGTTCAAATATTCTACACTCTGATAAAGACAAAGACGTAATAGTATTAAAATCTCAACTTTATTTGGCCATCAAATTCAGTACCAATGTTATTGTAGCAGAATGCTAAGAACCAGCCTGATGCAGCTCAGGCCTGTGAGGCACTCCCTCAGTCACATTCCCAAACCCCAGTAATTGCAAATGTCCTGTTTGATCTGTTTATCAGGCCCTCCCCCACCACCCACCTGCCGGGTCAACCCACTCAAAATAATTCATGGAAAGGGATTGCAACTCTTGTCTTTGATCAAAAGGATGTCAACATAGCTGGTGAGCCAGCAGCCACCTCCACCCTCAGAGCCTGCCACAGCCAGTGCACACAGTACTCCACCCCTCCAGGAGTTTGGAATAGTCATCTCCAAGTGTCTTAAAGGAGAAGGGAAAGGAAACACCTGGCTAGCATGAAGAGGAGCACCTTCACATACACCTTTCCCCAGGAAGCCATCAGCCCTCTGCCCCTATATATATTGAAGGCCAGCCCCAGGGAAGAACAGCTGACACCATCAGGGACCCTTGCCAGGTGCAGAAAATTAGGGGCTTTAGTTTTAAAAGAAAAATAGAAAAAAAGCTGTTTTGGAAGATGTTAGTGGCAAGGCTCCAGATTGTCAGGCCACTGAACTCCTGGTACCACCTCACAACCTCCTGCTATCCAGAAGAACAGATTCTCCAGACAAAAGCTGTGTACAAAAAAGTACATCACAATAGAAAAAATAGCCCAGCTGGCTGGGCTGGCTCCCTAATGACAGTTCCCTTTTCAAAAGCCAAAAGAAAGAAAAGGTAAGTGTACAGACAAGTGAGGGTAAAGCGTTACTTTAGAAGCCAATCCCTGGATTTCCAGTCATTTACCTTCTGCTTTAAATCTTAATGGGTTTCTGACTCACTGGGCTGCATCACAGCAGCCAATTTAGTGTCTGATTTTTTGGGTGATGTAGATCAGTCTTCTCTTTACAATTCATCCTTTTGGAGTTTCTGCTCATCCTCATCACCTTCCTCAAGTTCCGTTTCTTCATCCATCTCCATGTCCTCCAGATCCTGTGGAGGTTACAGACAGCTCCTGGTTTCTGGCATACGTGGCAGATCTAGACCCAAGCACTGAGCAGCAGCCCTCATCTGGCCACTGCTCTCTGCTGCCATACTAAGAAAACATCCAGAGACTTCTATCAAGAGCTTCAGCTTCAGGACATGAAGGATTAGGAACCCCTGGAAGCTGGTACCCGTACACACACCCTCCTCCCCCCCAGCAGATACAGAGATACATGGCACTGATCACACAGCCCAGTTCCAGGTGCTGAGTGCCCCAGCAGTGCACAACCACAGCACTGCTGCTTTACACACACAGGGTGCTCTGCAGAAAGGAGCCCATTGCAGGCCCAAAGCCAGCCAGGCTGCACCTGAACAGGTCACGCTGATGTGGGCACTTTGTTCACCAGCAACATGCTCTCCTGGTATGTGACAAAACAGGATCTTATTTAAGACCGAGGATTCAGGCACAGAACCAGATCTGACCCATGCTCCCCGTTCCCAAAGGCCCAGAGTACTTCATTCACATTACTCACATCATCAGCTGCTGCCCCATCCTGACCTCCGCTCTCCAGGAATTTTTTGAAGCCTTCTAGTGTTCTCTCCCCATTATAGTCAATTACCTACACAGGGAAAACATAAGGATGCTGGTTATGGGCATTACAGACCCACACCCCTGGACAGGAGAATTCTCTTTCTGAGCAACAGTGAACATGCCAAGCAAAAGGGAATTTAAAAATTCACCTTCACCCATATGAGACGAAGGAAAACAGCTCAGCCACTAGACTTCAGAGATCACTGCGAGGAAAGAATAGCCTGCAGATGAGCACACTGTCCTCTATGCTCCCTCGTTTCCCCATTCCCACTTCCCACTGCCCCCCAAACTCTTTCCTACAGCCCAGACCCCACAGAGGGTCTTGGGTGTCCTTAGACTTGCTGTGTTCCATCCCGACAGAATGCAGATCCCTCCCAAAGGCCTTGTCCAAAACCACTTTGAGCAAGCAGCTGGGCATTCCCCTGGTCCCCACTTACATTTCTGCCAGGTCCTGCAGGGAAGAACTTGAGTGTGGGGAAGCTGTGGATTTTCACTGCCTCCACCTCATTGGCTGTCGAGTCCATCTTGGCAATGACAATGTTCTCATGGTCCCTGTAGACTTCTCCCAGCTTGTCCCAGATTGGGGCCAGCTGCTTGCAGTGACCACACCATGGGGCATCTGTTAATTACAGAGAGAGCTGCACCAACAATCTAACGAGGTACCACTCCTCCCCAGCCAGACAGTTCTCACACATCTTTGCAACCAAGGCACTGCTTTTGGGGCCCAGGCTGCAAAAGGCTTTCCCCCTAATCCTGGTCACGCAGTGTTTTGGCAATCCTTTCACACCAGTTACTTGGAATCAGCTGTAGAAAGATACTCACAGAACTCCACAAAGACATTCTTATTCTCATCAAAAGCAACTTCTTCAAAGTTCTTCCCAACCAGAACTTTGACAGGCTGCTTATCCCAGTCTTCAGGAAGATCCTGACTCATTAGGTGGGGCTGGAATAAAAAGTGAAATTCAGACAAATTGCTACATAGCTGCTTGGACTGAACATGCAATCACACATCCTGGAAATCCCAGGTTTCACCACCCCACTGGTGCCTCAGACACAGACCGTAAGCAACCAAATGATTGGTCACTTCTCCTACAGTGTCTCCTTCCCACCCTAACCCAGCAGGAATAGCAGGTGCTGTTGTGCAAAGAGAAGGGCAACAGCTCTGCAGGAGGGAAGCAGCACTGCTGACAGTCCCATTCTCCCATTCCCAGAGGACTGGGCTTTGCTGCATCCCCACTGCTGGGTAAGCCACACATGGCCCCTCCAGCAGATAGGATCTGACAGCTCTTTTCCCCGTGCCACAGGATTCACACCTTCCAAAGACTGCTGGCAGAAAGAGCAACTGGATTAACAGCACAGTCCCCCCACAGGGAGAGCACAACTGCTTGGCCATGCCCAAGTCCCTCTGTGTGGGTCGCTCTCCTACAGCCTCCAGGCCCAGCAGCTTTGCCTTTCATTCCTCATCACAAAGCCCATGGGATGTTCCACGCAGAAGATGGAGGTGTTTCTCCAGCTGGCTCTCCAGCCCCTCATAGGGAGCATTTCTGTTCCCTCTCAGCTACCTCAGTCACCACCAGTACTGTTTATCCACATACCTTGATCTTGCCCGCTAGGAACTTGTCGCAGAACTCTTTGATCTTGTCTGCTGTAAGCTCATCAGATTCAGGTTTGTATTTGGTCATTTCTTCCTCCAGAGTGATCAGACGTACAGCTGGGCACTCTTCCTTCTTTAGGCCAAAGAACTCCAAAATCCTCTGGTTGTCACTGTGGTCACTGTCTATGAAGATGAACAGGATCTTGGGAGGAAAAAGTGAAAGGCAGGAGGTGAACATGAGTACCCTTGGCTACTGACACTTCACACACATGCTCGCACCAAGTGTAGCTGAACTGGTTCTTTTCCTCCCCTGCCCCAGAAGAGAGAGATGGTTTGAAGTCCTCCTCCACAGCTGCTCCACGGATAAAGACAGTGCTATACTTCTCTGCAAGAGGGGGGTGGTCTCTTAGCTCATGATCCAAGAAATCCATCTCACCTTCCCTTTGAAGTTCCCAGCTGCACTCTTGAAGTTGTCCAGCTTCCCTTGATAGTCAGACACACTTTTTGGTAGGAAAAGCAGAATATGAGTCTTGATCTCTCCTCCAAATATTTTGGGAGCAGTCTGAGGAGTAAAAAAACCCAAACTTTATTTTTGGAAAAGAGGCAAATTAGTATCCAGACTAGTTTAACTTTACTATGCTGACTAGCCCACAGCAGCCTCCACTACTGCAGGACTGCTCTGCACAGCAAGCTCATACCTCCTTTATTCTGTCTTTCCCACTCCTCCATACTCCACAATAAAACATGACCATGGAATCTACAACTGGACCTTTGCTATATTCTTGCAGCAGCCACGGGAAGGACCTTGTCAGTTATCTAAAGACCCACCTGCTCAGTGAACTCTATGACCAGAGGCAATGAATTAGACTTGATGAAGTTCAGCAGATTATCTTTTTTGAAATCCCCTTCAAAGTTGTTCTGGCCTTCATCAAACTGCAAGAATAGACATTCTTCATTAGAACACTTGTGCATCCCACACCAATCTCTCAATGTTCACACCAGTCCCTGCCCCAAGGGATCTCAGCTGCACTCATTCAGAGCCGACTTCCATCTCAACAAGGTCACCACATCTCCGTATCTGATCAAGGTGTCCATCTTCCTTGCAAGAAAAACTATAAATCACCCCCCACCAGAAGGTAAGCAGCAACAACAGCCAGGTTTGACCTCAGCCTTGCTCTGCACCAGTGTGAAACCTGGTGCAAGTCACCAAGAAGGACCCTGAGCAGCTGCTTCCAGCCCTGTGGCAGCTTCTCTGCAGCAGTCAATGACTTTCTCAGCTCTGGGGGGTTCATTCCAGTCTCTGTTAGGGACAACAACACACGTTGCACGTCACACTGGAGGTGCCAGGTCCTGTTCTACAGGGCCATCACCCATATCATCCCTGACCAGGAGTCCCAGAACACTGGCGGCCTGAAACAGGAACAGCTGCTGAGGGCTCACCAGGGTTAGAGGGAGAATGTGCAGAAGGGCACAGCCCCTGGCAAGGCCATACTTGAGCCGCTGACAGAAGGAAGAGTGTGGGCTCAGACAACCTTCTGTTCGGGGAGGCACACCAGCCTCAGTGCAAAAGCCAAGGAACACACTTGGCATCAGAAAGTAACTTTGCAAACACTTTGAGGAGTTTTGCAGATTGTCTCAGCACCATCAGGACAGCTGTGCAAGGGCCTGTGCAAGCCTGGACAACTCACAAAGAGTGAGACAAGAACCATGAACCAAACCCTCTCAGTTCAGACCCAAATAATGGTACGGAGCCAAAGACCAAAACAGGCCATCAGGTTCTGCTGCCCTGGTGTTTGATTACTGTGGATGCTCCCTTTTTCCTTGATTTAGAGTAGATGTGTCCAAAAGCTCCCATGGCACTGCCATGCCATTGCACAAGAACAGGGAGAAACCCCAATGGCTGGACAGATCTAGGCTGCTTCTTCCATAGAGCTGAGCACTCCTGCCCCATCCTAGCCTGGTTACTCCTGTTCCCCACACACACAAAAGGCTGTAGGGCCCAGAACTCTGCCCAGCCCAGCAATACCCAGAGTGGGGCACACAAAGCTGACATACAAAGCTGCTCACGCAATAGTACACGACTACCAAATGAGACAAGAACAAAACACTCCTCCCTTCTCCCCCATTTTGTTAATCATTTTGAGCTCATTAACCAGATATTCCCTCAGCCAGATTGACCTGAGGGGCTCTGACTCAAAATTTAAGTCTACAAGCTTCTATCACCATTAAAAAAAAACCAAAAACACACACAAAAAAAAAAAAACAAACCAAAAAACCAAACAACTAGTATCAGAGGCATAGTAGAACAAAACAATTATTTCAGGTGAACAAAAAGAAAGTCTTGTGTTAGGTCAGGCTGGGCAGAGTCATGATTGATGAAATTACAGGAAGTCTGAACCCAAAACTGTCCTGCCTCGCAGCACCTCTGGTTGAGGAGCCACCAAGCCTCTTCTTGTCTGCTCAGACTTGGAGATCCATCCCAGTGACAGGCATTCTCATGCCTCCATCAGTACGTTTGTGATTTTCTAGGTAGTCAGCATCCCCCTGCACATAATCCACTGCCCCAGCCCAGTCAGCTGGAACTGCAAATCCTCTTAGGAGCTTCTTTGGAATTTCTGCACTGCAGAACCCACAGCAGTGAGACAGAGCAGCTCTTGGACACAGCAGGGAGTGATGGCAGCTGAGGCCAGCAGTGAGCAATGAAAAGTAACTCTGCTAAGACACAACCAAACAGCCAGAGAGCTCATCTACTGTTCTCTTGAACCTGTCCAAGATTGTGTGACCACTGCTGCACTGCAGAGAGCTAAGGAACAGGGAAGTGAGGGAAGGAACAACCTGCACCCAAAGCCCAGCAGCTCTGGGAAAACAGCACAGGGCTGAAGATAGACACAGCTACACACTGTGGGTCCCTGAGGCTCCCCCACCCCACAAAGGGCCACAGGCCCTACTCTTCCTCCCCAGGCTCTGGGGCCCAAGAACAGCTACACTAACAGCACGAGGCCTTTGCTGGTTTGTCCAGGGCTGAACTTGCTGGAGTTTGACTAATTAAAGAAAAGGAAAGAGACAGCAGACTCCAGTGTAGTGCTCAGGCTTGGCACCAGCCAGTACCTTCTTGAAGAGGATGACACTGTCCTTACTAATCTGGTACTTGGTGAAGACATCAGCACTGGAGGAAATCCCAAAAGGAATATCATCCACAGCTTCTGCTGCCAGGAGGAACTCCTTTGCTGCCTCTGACGTCGAATCCTGGAGAGTAAAGAAGGGTGTCTCAGAGGGGCCACATCACCTGCAGCATTCACATCCCAGGGCACAGCCCAAAAAACTGGAAGATCAAGTAAGGCAAGATAGCAAGTACTGCATAAGGCACAGAGGCTTCCCCAGCCAGGAGGAAGCAGGGAAGGCCCTGCATACACACAAGAGCATCTCCAGTGGAAACACAAACTCTACCTTGAAGAAACCAATCACCACCACTTCACTGGAGTCCACCAGTGCCTCCGCAGCAGCCACATCAGCCAGGGTGGCAGCAGCTGGGCCCGTGCGCTTCCTCAGCCAGCTGACGATGTCATCTGCTTCCCTGCCAGCTACACCAGGAGATAACAAGGAGTCACTTTCCCCCTCAACAAAGTCCGAGGGCACAAAAGCCTCAAGCTTTGATAGAGAAGACCTTTCAGCAGCTAAGTCAAGAGACCAGCAAGACTCAAGATATCATTTGCGCAACTCTTTCCCTTTCACTCATGGTGTAATTAAGCTAATCCCTAATTGATAAGTCAAGGTACAAGGGGCTCCCAGGAATCCATTCTTCTCTCACCTCCTGCCCCTGACCTTAAACTTTGACCAGCAATGCAGCAATCCTCCAGGACCTCACTATTACTTATGTTATTACAGCACCTTTTCCTTCCAAGATCTTTATTCTGGATGTTACCCTCTGTTACCAGCACTGTGTGGCCTGGCTAAATTCTGTATTGGCCTTCCTTGCAGCTCTCTCACACCTCGTGTTTGCCTCTTCACTCAACAGCCCAGACACGTTTCCAGTTCTGGGTACTGCTTGTGTCAAGTCAAGCCACACAACAAACTAAGCTCAGGTCACTTTGCTTTCCTACACAGAAGCACCTTCCTCTACCCCAGTTAACCATAGGGATCTCTCCAGAGGGAGGCCATTAAAGGCTGGCCAGTTCCCCATCAGCCCAGCACCATTCCCAAGTCGCTGTCACACTGGACCTTGTCCAGGCACAGCAGCACGGCTCCAGCACGGGGCCGTGTGCTGGGACCCGGCGCCACGTTGCTGCCCTCTGCACCCTGGCGGCACATCCAGACTCAGATCACCTGTGTCCTGCCCCCTGACCCCGTCCTGCCCCTCCTCACCCGTGTACTCCTTGGGAGCAGCTTTGTCGCCGTTCTTGAAGAACTTGATGGTGGGATACCCGCGTACGCCGAACTCCTGCGCCAGCTCCGACTCCTCCGTGGCGTCCACCTTCGCCAGCCGGATTTCCGAGCCCTCCTCCTTCAGCTTCGCCGCTGCCTTCGCATACTCGGGGGCCAGGGCTTTGCAATGCCCGCACCACGGGGCGTCTGCGGGATGGGGCGTCAGCGCCGGCCGGGCCCCCCCGACTCCACTCCCGGACGGACCGAGGCCCGCTTGGACTCACGGAGCCCCGGGATGGGACGGGCAGGGGGCCGCGCAGAGCCCGCGCCCCAGCCCAGCCCCACACCCGCCCGGGGGGGGCCCGTCCCTCAGCGCCTCTCCCCGGCCCGACTCTTCCCCCAGCCGCGCCCTCGGTCCCCGCCCGCCCGTTTCCCCCGGCCCGGCCCCGCCGCGCTCACAGAACTCGACGAGCAGGTATCGGTGCTCGGCCAGCGCCTGCTCGAACGAGTTGGCGCGCAGCACCAGGACGCCATCCTCCTCCTCCAGCGCGGCGGCGCGGGCGGGCAGCAGCAGGGCCGAGCAGAGCAGCGGGAGCAGAGCGCGCAACCCCGCCATGGCTGATGGCGGCCCTGGGGACGAGCTGGGACGAGCGCGCGACCGCGGCGCCGCCTCCCCTTATAAACCCGCCCCGCCGGCCGCTGCCGCGCGCTATTGGTCGAGCCGCCCGCCTGCCATTGGCCTGCGCCGTTGCCCCGGCCACCGGGCGCCTCCCATTGGCTGGCGATCCGGGCACGCCCCTCGCCCGCCGCCTCGGGTTGGCCGCCGGCCCCGCTCCCCGCCCGCCGGTTACCATTGGCCTCTTTCCCCGCGATGCCGCTCGCGATTGGTCGGCGCCGCCGTCTCGGGTGGCCCCTGCCCTCGAACGTGGCACTCGGGAAGCGCCGCCGGGCGGTACTGCGCGTGTGCCTAGGCACGAGCGCGTGGTGGATGCTGACTGGGCCGCGTGTCCCATGTGACCCGCGCGGCGCGCGAGACCCGCCCGCCCCGGCGCAGCCGCGTCCGTTCGCTCTCTCCTCGTGCCTTCCCCTCAGGCACCGCCCGGCGCTCGGGCCGGTTCCGGCAGCTACTGGGGGTCACGGCGGCAGCGCTGCCCCCCCCGACATTATCTGTCCGTCCCCTAGCGCTGGGCTCCGACCGGGCCGGGCACTGGCCCGCCTGCGGCTTGGGACGGCCCCGTTTCGCTTTGCTACAAGCTCGCCGGTCACGGAGATGGGCCGGGAGAGCTCAGGCGGCGCTGGCGTCCCTCTCGGCACACGCGCTGTCACGGAGAAGGCACCAGGGGGGAGCTCCTCGTGCCCGCCAGGCCGAGCAGGGCCCCTTGAGGCTCTAGATCAGAGCACGCGGTTCTGTGGAGAGACCCGGCAGAGAGAGTCTGGTGACTGTGGCAGGGGAAAATCCCACCGCTCAGGGCTGCCCGCGCTGCCCCGCCACTGCCGAGGGTCCCGACTGCTGCTGGTGTGCGCTGGGCGGGCAGACCCCTGGGCGCTGCCCGTGCCGGACACCGGCGCCTCTGCTCCGGGCAGCTCCTGCGCTGGAGCGGGGCAGACTCCGGGCTCCCGGCCGCGCCCCGGGGATTGCCAGCCCGGGGCTGCTGCAAAGCCGCTGCTCTTTGCTCCGGGCAAGGGGCCACGCCCAGCGCCCTGGGACAGAGGTGCGAGGAGCAAGGAGCTCACCAGTTCTCCGTAGAGAATCCAACTGCCCCGAGTGCTGCCAGGAGCTGTTGCCCGTTTGGGAGCTGCTGCCGGTGCTGAACCAGACGCTTTTGTCAGGCCTGGTGAGAGTCCAGCGAGGTTTTGGAAGGCAAAGCTGAGTACACGGTGAGGGCACGGTGGCCACCCAGGGCCAGGCAGGCACAGGTACGTTGGTCTGGTAGGGAAGGAATCAGCGGCTGCATTAGTCCAGGAACCACCCCGGAGCCTCTCTGGTTCCACGGCTGGAAGCCATTGCCCGGAGGGCCCCTGCTCCTTGGTGTGCCAGAGGCCCTGCAGCAATGTCTCTGCTGAAAGGGCCGACCTTGCCCCGGGGTAGTTCTGCTCCAACTCTGGCTGCTGCACTCACAGAGCTGTGGTGTCAGAGGGAGCCGCTGCAACACTGGAAAGGGGAATGGCCTGGGCTGCTCCTGCACAGCTTCTGGCCAAGGTTCTTAAGGTGCATCACCTGGAAGGGGCTGAGGTTTTACTTTGGGAACTACAGTTCATGCAAATGATTTGTCCCAAACAACTGTGACCGAAGCCACCCATACCTAAATGCACTCATGGCATGCACCAGGCAGAAGAGCCCAGCTGTCACCCCACAGGAGGAAGACATGCCAGAGAACAGAGGCAGAGAATTCCCAGAGCTGGAGCATAGCACAGCTGTCCTGCCCCTCCAGGCCTCCTACCATGGTAAAACGATCTAACAGAAGCCTCCACAACCTGGGTGTGGAAACTCTTGCCAAAGCACTGGGGTTGCATCAGCAGGGTGTTCATCTGACCCTGCCCGCAGAGTGGCTGTTGGGGGCCAGCACAGGGGGCCCTTTGTTCACCCTATCAGGCATATCTGGGCTCTAACTGACACACTATGAGTGAAGTCTGTTCCCTGCTCCAGTCCCCACACTGCCCTCCATGGCCCCACACTGCAGAGGGCTAGGGGGGTCACAGCTGGGTACTGCTCTCCATAGCAGCACCGGTGACATGTGCCAGCTCCTGCCTGGCCCACACTGTTGCCTTCAGCCCTTGTCCTTTCCAAGTCCCATCATCATCTTCAGCAGCTTACCAAGGCCCAAGGAAGGGGCCTGTGCTTGTGAGCTCCAGATACAAGAGGGAGCCTATGGAGTTCTCAGTTGCCTTTGTGAGTCTTTGACCAGGAGCAGAGCTGTGGCCCTCTCCTCCAGGTTCTCGCATACCATGGATTCTGTAAAGACCTTTTCATGGCCACACTTCCCTTATCCTTAGCACAAACATGCCACAGGCTCTGTAAACATCCGCAGGCTCTTATCATGCTGCCTCTCCTGGATTGTGTTCTCTGATTGCCTCCCTCATTCCTGTGACTGCACAGGAATTTCCCTTTGTGTGTGCAGCTGGAGCAGTCATGCTGTGGGTTCAGAGCTTGCCTGCTCCTCTGCTGGCAGGAGACCCCTTGGAAATCCCTATTTTCACTGCCACACACACACCCACCCCTCACACTGTGGGCAGTGCAGAACAGAGCAAACAGCAGGGGACAGATCCTGCACACATATTGCCATGGGGTCTCTCCTCCTCTGGCAAGGGCTGTCCCAGATCCCATTTCACATTCTAGCAAGCCCTGAGATCCTGGTCTTCTCCCGCCCTAGCTGTTTGCAGAAATGGTGTTCAGCCACTTCATGCTGAAGATCCAGCGTGGACAGCACATGGTCAGTTCAAAGATTTTATTTAACTGTCATAAAAGGAGAAGCAGACGATGATTCCAAACCTGTTAACCTGGGTCTAGGACTTACAGACAATACGCACCAAATCAACAAAAAACTCTCTAGGGGCAGGGCGAGGGGAGTTAGAGGCAAAGACGTAGCTAGAAGAAAGCCACATGTACTTGGTCCCAGTTCTAACCTCAATGTGGTAGATCCAAATCGGAGGGCTGCAGAGGTGGCGTGTGCCTGCCCAGCCTCCCCGGTGTCGCAGGGGGCCCCTGGGGCTTCTGTGCCCCAAGAGCTGCAGCTGTGCAGCCAAGGGTGGAGGCCAGCATGCTGCGGGTCTGTGGCAGGCACGGGGGGCCGAGTGTCAAGGCAATAACTACTGACAGGCCAGGCACAGATTTTAAAGGCAGAACAGATACATAAGGCATTAACCGCTTCAGAACACTTGTCCATCGCAAGCTCTTTGTTGATCGCATCAGGAGCAGCTGCAGAGACAGACTCGTCCATCCTCAGCCCAAAACAGCCAGGAGGGCAGATGCTGTCCTGGAATTTCAGTGCTTTGCAGCTACCTGGGCTGCAATGAGAAGTGCGAGGTGATGGCAGCACTGGTGACCCCTGCACCGCCCTGCCCTCCAGCCCCCTCTGTGCCGCAGGGGCACCCAGAGAGCTCGGGGCTCTGTGCAGGCAAGGCTGGGGTCCAGCCAGGCCAGTGCTCGGGGTGCCAGGAAGGGCAGCCAGGTGTCACCCAGGATGTCACACCCTCTCCCCTCTGGGGATGTCCTGTCTCAGGTGAGGAATGGACCAGCAGTGAAGTGGGAGGTTGTGAATCTTTCCTAATAACACATGAGGGGCATGACCAAGCTGAGCCCATGCCAAGAGACGGGGAGGGCAGGTGGCGTTTAAAAAGTGTAACAGGGGCAGGACCCCCTCCCTAGAGGATACATGTTACACATTTAAGGCATCATGGTTACAGGGAACATCCACAAATGAAGTTGCCCAGGACACTGATGGGGTGGAAAGGGCAGGCAGACAACACTTGAGCCAATAAACTGATTTGACAGCTGCCTGGCACCAAAATTCTTCAGCTACTTGGAGGCAGTAGCTACCCTGAGCTGTGCGCAGGAAAGCCAAGCACAGGATCCTAACGGGGGTTCCTCCCCTTTGGCACCTCCTGGATAAAGGAAGGTGGGAAGCAAGAAAGGGCCTGCAAGGGAGTGGGCACTCTCCTCAGTGCTGGGGCAGCACAGCCCCAGGGCGGGCAGCTGGAGACCAGATGCAGACAGCATGGTTTGGTCAATGCACTCAGCAATTCTCTGGGGAGGGGGCACATAAAAAACTGACCTCTCTGGTCAAATGATAATGGGGGTGACAGGTGAGAGGGTTCCAATGTCAGCACTTTGGTACAGGGAGGGAATTCTACGGTAGCCACTGTCTGATTCAGATTCAGGCTCTCTGGAGTTTGGCCTCAGGAAGGGCTAGTCCTTCCAATCCTTCTTGATGGTCAGGTTCCACTCCCAGGACAGGTGGTCAGTCTTATCATCATCTGTGAACTTGGATTTGATGTTGTAGCTGCCCCGAGCCAGCATGCCCTTTGGGGCCTCTTCCATGGGGGTCAGAAACTCGTACTCCTCTGCTCGGGGGCCATAGCTCCCAACCATGTATTCAGTCTTGTCAACTAAAAGGACAGAAAGAAGTGTATGGAGGCTGTTCAGGACCCTCCCCTGCACCTGGGGCAAGGCTAAAGCAAACAAAAGGTCTGTCACTGTTATAACAATCCATAGAGCAACTCTAACAATAGGAATCTCACCCAGTTCAGAGCTCCCTTTCCCACAGGAATGGGCCCCTACTATGGGGAGTGACCTGGAAGCACTGGCAATGCTGTCAGCTGTGACCTGCTTCCTGCCAAGCTCAGAGGGGCAATGTGTTTGGGGGGATCAGGATCACATGCTGTGCAGCCAGGACCATGGGCTGCCCCACCACTCCAGGCCCAGGAGCCTCTGCAGAGCTCCACGGGCCCAGTGCCATTGAGGACTGTCTCCTCCCTTGAGGAACGGCTGGGCAGCCCCTGTCACAGCAGCAAGATGAGCAGGAAGTACTCACACAGAGCAGCACCACGTCACAAAGAAGCACTTACTTTTCACACCTTTCCGGAATGTGTGCTGGATGTACTTCAATCCTGACACAATCTCCCTGTTTACCTGCAGAGAGAGGAGCAGGGACTGAGCAGGACATCTCCATTCACACTGCCCACCCCACCTGCAGGAAGAGCCCATTCCTTCAGCACAACCCCACTCCCAGGGCACAGGCACTCCCCAAGCCAGGACCGCAGCAGTCTGGGGTTCCATTTGTTCCCTTTCCAGATCAGAATCCTTACCCTAAAGGAGATTTTTATCCGGTATTCCACGCCCTCCTTCAGCACAAATGCTTGCTTCTTGTAGCTTTCCAGATCACCTAGAGAGACAGGAGAGGGTTGCTCAGAGCTCCTTTGTGCTGTGCTCTGCCATTTCTGTGGCAAGAGGCAACTGGGGCAGGAGCTGCAGGAGCAGGGAATGGCTCTAGCTACAGGGCCCTCTATGCTGTTGGAGCCAGGCAAGCAATGCCCTGCAACAGGACACTGCAGCACAACCATGCAATTAATTCCAAACTGTTTCTTTGCAGATGTTTGCCCCAAGGCTGTCACCATATTGCAGCTGCCATGAATGTCACCGTGCAGGCTGGAACAATCTGCCTGCCCCATCTGGCCCCTCACACCTCTACAAAACATCCCGGTGTCACAGAACTGCTGCTGGGCACAGATTCTGCTGTGGCCCAACCACTGTGCTCTGCCTCCAGCACTTCTGACACAGGAAGGCTCACCCACCTTGCCAGCAGTGCTCCTGCCAGCTCTGCCCAGGAGCAGGGCTGGAATTCCCTCCCAGCTCACCTGTCAGGTCCAGCTCCAAGGGGCCCGGAGCAGTACCGCAGACCAAGGTCAGTTTGGTCACCACCACATTTGGAGCGTTGGGATCTAGAGACAAGAGAAAAAGCTGTGAAACACTCATCCCAGACACTGGCCAACACAGCTCCCTTTCCTTCCAGCAAACTTCTTGAAAGAGCACCAAAACCAGCAAAAACAGCCTCTGACTCTGTCAGGGTCAGGGCTTCCACTGCACTGGGCCCAGCCCATCGTCTTCCACAAAGGCAGAGTGACACCCCCACCCTTCGGCCCCTGAGCCCTAGGCTGCAGGCCAGCGATGGGCACGGGGGAGCACAGACACGGCTTTGTGCTCTGGGCTGTGCTCCTGCCCAAACACAGAGCTGGGAGAACAGCTCCCAGGTGGGAGCAGAGGCAAGGCCAGACGGGACCAACACATCCCAGGGCTCACCTGCATTCACGGTGACGGCGCCCAGCAGAGCCTCCTTGTACTTGCGCAGGCTCTCATCGTCCTTGTCCAGCTCCTGGATCTCCTGGATGCTCTTCTGGGCAGGTGGCTTATAGTTGACAGAGTGTTCATCCTCCTCATTCTCAGCTGCAATCTGGGCCAGCTGCTCTGCCGTTGGCTCCTGCTCTGCCATCCTCACACACGTGACCCACACTGAAGCAGAGAGGAGAGGTGTGACTGCCCCAGCCGACCACACCAGCATCAGGGTTTTCCAGAATTGCTCTGCTGTGACTCTGCAGGCTCCCACTCTCACCGGGGCCCTTCACACTGCTCCCTGGGAGACACAACCTTGCCAAGGGCCCCCAGCCCCTGCAGAACCCTCCAGAGGTCAGGTCTCATCTTCAGCCTGCAGAGGCCCAGGCAAGAGTGAGAAAAGAATTCAACCTCAGTGCTTTGTTGTAATATAATTACCCCAAAACCATAGGGAAGACATTCTCTTCCACAAGATCTACCAGGTGAGGCTCTGAATTGGAATAAACCGGAGCCCAGAATAAACCCAGCTCTGCTCTCCACAACAGGATTCCAGCTAAGAATAGGCTTCTGTCTCACCACTGGCGTGAATTCCAGGAGCCTCTGCTGGGATCTGGTGCTCACGTTTTGTAACTCAGTCAGGTCAGTGCTCTGTGACAGGTGCCTTGGCAGAGTGGCATGAGAAACCTGGCTCAGCCCCTTGCAAAGATCTGTGGCACACACAACCAGGGAAACAGGCAATGAAATAAACAAGGTGTGGAGCCTGGCTCAGCTGCCCAGGACTCTGCCCAGCTGCACCAACGGCTGGGCAAAGGTGATGCCAACACTTCATTAAAATCCTCAGTAAAAGCCAATGACACATTCATAGGTTCTTGGTGTTCCACAAGGCACGTTGTCTGAAGGGTTATCCTACGGCAAATATCAACTTAAGACTCTCTAAAGACTCAGAACACTCTGCCACAGCTTTAGAAAGGTAGTGGGGGATGTTAGGACACCATGGGGCAGTACCAGGGCTCTGGCCTTGTGTGGCACAAGCATCTGTGCCAGGAGCTTTTCCTGCTGTACCTGCACAGCACAGCAAACAGCTGGCCCTTCCACATGGCATCCTCCAACATCCTCGCACTGAGTGATGTGGAAATTTGTCTTCAAAAGGACATTTAGTCTCATGTTACAGATGAACAAGTGGTGAGATTTCATGCCAGTGTCTCCATATGAAACCCAGTCTCTTGCTTCTCCCAAACAGCTGCCAGGCCTGAGGACGCCCAGAAGCGCTGAGCAAATGCTCCCTCACACACCCTGCACTGCGCCATCCCCATCTCATGTCCTTTGGCTTGCCTCTGGGCTAGATTATACCTCCCATGGTCTACAGTTTGTTCTAACTCTCACACCTTACTCTGAGGATATCTGCAGCTTCCAGGAGTGGAAGTGACAGAATTTCAGCTTTACAGAACCAAGGTCCCAAACTTGTAGTGACTCCCAAATTCTGTGACTGAGCCTTCTGTGAGAACACACTAATCACACCTGCCCGAGGATCCACTAGCATCCACACACCTGTCTCCAATAGTGGGGAGTACACTTCTGTGCATGAGCATCCACAGGCAGCCTCCACCTTCCAATTTTCAGACCAAGCAGAGACAAAATCTCTCATAGACAGCCAGATTAGTGATGGAGCCACAAAGCAGCCTCTGCTCCAGCACCTGAAGCTCTTGAAGCCAGTGCTCCGTGAACAACAGGAGCAGTCCCAGCACAGCTCCCATGGCTGGGAAACAGCTGCGCTGCTGGGAACAGCCTTGGCATCCACAGCCCTGACTGCCAGCAGCTGCTCACCTCCAAGATCCTGCATCCTCTCCTGGGCAGTTTGGAAATGCACTGGTTTGGTGTCAGCATACAGCTGCCACTCCTCGACAGCTGACCCCCCTGGTGTAACACACGTGGTGACAGTTTTCTTCCACGCATCACTAGCCCCATGAGGGACCCCTTCCACAAACTGGTATTTATCAATAACCACGACACACAGGGCACAGAAGAAAGCCCAAACCAAGCAAAAACCCAAATTCCCAGCTCTTTGGTCACGTTCCTCTGTTTCAGCCTGACTTCTGTGATCCAGAGCTAAAGAATCATGCATACCACCACATAGATTAATCATGACCCACCTCAACCCTCTCAGGATTTCTAAGGTGCCAGGAGCCCACCAGGACTGAAAACACCCCTGGGGACCAGAGCCAGCATGATTCTGGTCAGCACTGCAGGCCAGGTTGGGCTTGGCTCTGGGGAAAGAGCCCTCACTTTTCCTGTCAGCTTACCCACAGATCCTGGAGACCCCACTGCTCCGTGGAACAGCACAGGCCCCTGGGAACTGCCACGGCCACAGGAAGAGACCCAGCCTGTGCTGGAAGCAGAGTACAGGAGGACTCCTGCATCTTCTGAAACGGACCACAGCTCCCTGCAGATCCTCAGGATCACAGCAGCCCATAGAAGGCAGCAGGAGGCTGAATCCCCACCTGGGAATTTGCACTCTGCCTTCACTGCTCCCTCAAACCAGCAGTTGCTTCCGTATTCTCAGCACATTTTGTGCAGGACAGAGCAGCTGCAGCAGCTAACGCGAGAACCCCACTTCCTGCCAGGCAGAAACACGGTCGGGAACGTCCCTGCTCGTGTCCAAGCGGACAGTGGGAGCCGGTGACTCCATACCCTGGAATGCCGATCCCATGGCACCAGCGAGCCCAGCATTAGTCAGAGTATCTTCAGATGAGCTAATCAGCTTCCGACATCCACCAGGCCCCAGCGCAGCCGTGCACGCAGCAGTGCCAGCTCCAGCAGTCCCCACCCTTCCTTCTTCCCGCGCGCAGGGAAAGCCTGCACAGCCACCCGGGGAACTCGGCTGGAATGTGACCCAGCAATAAATAAGTGTTTCCACAGGGCCCCGTCCCAGGCTGCTGTGCCAGGATGGGGAGCCAGAACAGCCCCACCTGGCCTGGCTGCTCCACACGGACAGCTCAGATGGTTCCCAGGGCAGCACAGGGGAGTGGGGGACAGCAGTAGCCCAGAAGGGACAGGAGCCCAGCTGATGCTCCCTGAGGCCGGGTGCTGCCGGGGCATATCCAGGTACCACTGCTGCACCAGTCGCTTTGTAAGAGCATCCGAGGGAATTCTCATCCCACCCGATCCCCGATCCCCTCGCTGTCTCACAGCCCCAGGCAGGAAGGACTCAGGGAGCAGGAGGACACACTGCTGCCCAGTGGGCACTCTGCAGTCTGAGGATGGAGGATTTCTTTTCTTTTTGCTCTGACATATCCCTGACCTGTCGTTCACCTACATGTGTGAACTCTGCAGAGCCAGACTGAGGGCTCACAGACGACTCTCGAAGCATAAAAGCCACTAGCAGTGCTACACCAGGGATGCAAACCAGCACCGTGGGTACCTGGAGCTGGGACAGTGACCCATCCGTGCGTGTCAGCAGCCGAACCCACAGCAGTGAAACTGTCCCCACTCCAGAGTCACGGAATAAGATCCTCCACACTGGAAAAATGTTCGGACAACCGCAGCAACAGAGCGGACCCGAAACCCTCAAGGGAACAAGCGCGGCCGGGGGCTTTCCTCACCGCAAACAAACGACAGTCACGGCTCTCAGGCCGGCTCTCGGGAAAACGCCGCTGCTCCCGGTGGTCGTGCCGGCGGGGGGGGCGCAGGAATGGCGGCTCCTGTGCAAACCCCCCGCGGCGGCTCGAAGCGCTCCCGGCCCGCGGCGTGCGGGGTGGAAGGGCCGTGCCTTGAGCGGAGCAGCCCGACTCTGACACAGTGTCTTCCAGTTCCTCATTCCGCACCGAGCGGCCATTTACGGACAGCCCGTGTGCGCCAGAGGCCCCGCCGACCCCGGGACGCGCCGGGCCCGGCGATCCCCTCCCCGCCCGTCAGACCGAGCACCGGGCACAGCCCGCCGGGAACGGCCCCAGCCCCTCCGGGGAGCACGGGCCGCCCGGGCCGCCCGGGCCCCGCGCTCCGCCCTCGTCCCACGCGTTCCGCTCCGGGACGGCCCCACCGGGGGCGGCGGCTCCCCCGGTCTTCGGAAGGTCGCGCAAGGGCACCCGGGGCCCCGCGCCCGCCCCTCGGCCGCGCCCGGCCCTTCCCGCGGCCCGCAGCCAGCGCGACGCGCCCGGCCCGGCCCTTCCCGCCGCACCTGGCCCCCCACCCGCCCGGTCCCGCCGCTCCCGCCCGGTCCCGCCGCTCCCGCCCGGTCCCGCCGTACCGGTCTCGCTTGCTCCGCGCTGCGCTGCCAACGCCGCGGATCCGCCCAGGCCCCGCGCGCCCCCGCACTTCCGGGACACGCCCGGCACTTCCCGTTACTCGCCGCCGCGCCGCCGCCGCGCTTCCGGCCGCGGACCGCGCGCTGATTGGCCCGGGGGGGCGCGCACGGGCGGGCGGAACCGAGCGGATGGGCGGGAGGAGGCGGAGCGCGGCAGCACCGGCAGGGCGGGGCAGAGAGGGACCGGGACCGGCACCAAGAACGAGACCAGCGGGGCGGGACAGGACCGGGACCGGCGGGCGGGACATGTACACGGCAGAGCGGCACAAAACATCTCGGTACGTGTGGGAGCGCGGTGGGGCGTGGGGCCCAGCACGGCAAGGCATCAGCCACAGTTCTAGACATGGTTCTATTTTATTACGGCAAAGGTGAAAAAGCCACCTTGGCCCAACAGGCAACCAGAAAAATTTATCCCAAAAATAACTCGGTACAAAACAGGTCTGCTGAGAATTAAAAAAAACCTTTACAGGAGTTAAAACCTATCCCAGAACATAAAAGTAAAACAATTCCCATCCTCGGTAGTAGTAGCCACAGCCGCAGCCCCTGCCGGGAGTCTGGAGCAAGATTGGAGTCCTTCCCTGCGCCCACTGCTGCCACTTTAGCTGGTGTCCATCTGCAAGAGAGGGAAGAACTGTCACCACGTGCCTCACAGCAGCCCTGGCACCTTGTAGCACCCCCCTGCACCCAAGCCCACCCCCTTCTCTGCAGACAGCCTGGCCCCAGTGAACCCCCAGGCACTGGGGGACAGGGACAGGCAGGTCCAAGCCACAGCACACCACGCTGAGCAGACCACACCCCTGCACTGCTCCAAGGCTTTTTCTAGAATCCTACTCATCCTACTTCTTTCATGTTCTTCCCCTGATTTATCCTGGTCCCGAACCACCAACTCTGCTGTCACAGTGTCCTTGTGGCCTCAGCTTTGTTGGATTCCTGACCCAGCTATGGCACAGGCTGAACAAATTCCAGGTACAGTTGCAACCTGCCCATGGCTCCCCAGGCTGGGGCTCATTTCTGCCACCAACATTACACCCTTCCCCCGGCAGCACACCACACAGTTCTTCCACATGAGATTTTCCTTTCTGTTTTCCCATTCCTGCAACCTGTCAGCTCTGTGAGATTTCTTCTGCAGATACTGCTCATAGTGGCTGTTCCAGCTACGGAGCCTGGCAAGAGCAGAGGCTGTTCCTCAGCCATCAGGAACAGGTGACAAAGTGCTCTGGAAAGCAAAGCTGAGGCCCAAGCCAAGGCACAGCTCAGCTTCAGAGAGAGACTGCTTCAGTCCGAGGACCTGGAAAATGCTTTCCCTTTTCTGCCAGCTCCAGACTGCCAGTGTTTTCCAGGATGAGATGCTGTGGGGAGCCCATGACCGTGCCCAGGCAGAACTTACCCTGGCATTGTAAGCATCCAGCTGTGCATCTAGTTCTTCTGCAGAGAGCTGCTGTTTGGAAGTTCTTCCAGCTCCTCTGCCTCTCCCTCTGTTCCCACCACGAGTCCCTCGCCTGTTGCCTCCACCTCCAAATCCCCCCGAGACCCCGCGGTTTCTGGTCATGCCACCTCTGTTTACACTGTAAGTTTTAAAATCAACTGTTTTAGTACCTGCTGTGAACCCAAACAGGACCCATGTTCCCCACCAGAGAGGGGTCCTGCCCCTTCCCACCCCACTGCTGGGGCAGGGGTTCCCCCACCTCTGTGCTGGTCTCCGCTGCGTGTCGATCTGTGATGTCACCAGCTGGATGTTCATGGGGCGCCCTGCAGGGAGGGAGAGCAGCCCTGAGCCCACAGGACAGGCACGGGGAGAGGAGGAAGGGACACGGGGGAGTGGAAGAAACGGGCACGTGGGGAGGAGCACGGATGTGCAGGGCGCTCCACTCCGGCTGCAGAAACAGGCCACGGCGAGGGGCCGCGCAGACTCACCGTCCAAGGGGACCCCGTTGTACTGCTTCATCGCCTTCAGCGCGTCAGCCTTCCTCTCAAAATGCACGTCTGCCGTCCCTAGACTGCGACCAGACCTGTCATAGTGCACCGCTGCCTTCTTCAAGGTCCCAAACTCCGCAAAGAGCTCCTGAGCAGGAGAGAGAAAGGAGCACGCCCATCCGTGGCTGCTGCCAACGCTGCAGCACCCCACACAGACACGGCAGCGCTCGCCCAGCCACCACAGACAGCCTGGAAAAACACCCGGGGGCACAGGGGAGCACAGCCCACCAGGAAGATTTCAGGGAGTTGTCTCAAGTGGCACAACCAAGCAGAACTCCACGTTCATGTCCTGCAGGAGGCACATCTACAGCCACTGAAGCAGATTCAAGGGATGCTGACTTGTTTTCCTTCCCAGGGGAACTGGGGGTCTTTGCTGAAGATGAGTCAAGCAGCAACTATTGAAAATACTCCAGACATCTTTCTCCCAGAGGAGAATGACCATGTGAGTGCAGGGATCCACAAGACAACGACACTTTTACTGTGCTGGACCTGTGCCCATTAGGAACATACCCCAAAAATGGACACCAAGAAAGTCCTCTGCGGAGGCCTGTCCTTTGCTGCCATAAAGGCTGCAAATAAAGAGGCAGCAACAGAGCCACCAATTTTGTTTCTCAGGCACTACGTTTGGGAAGCCAACAAGGTTACTGCACGGCCAGTGTCAACCTGCTCCTGAGTCACAACAGGGATCTCAGCAGGGCTGCTGAAGGAGAGCTGCAAAGGGCACCTGGCAGATGCTTTCTGGACAGAATGTGGCAAGCAGGGCTGTGTCAGCTTTGCCCAGAGCCTGAGGTCAGCTGCTCCTGCCTTGGAGGACACAAAGAGCAACATTGCACAGCTCCTTTGTAGCCAGAGCACCTTTGGCCTCTCACACCACATAAAGAGGCATTAGCACAGGAACAAAACCAATCCCACGTCTGAGGCAACACTAAATTATGGGGCTGGGGGCCAAAGCCATTGAGTCAGCCCTGCTGCTAAACAAACCCCAGTGGGAGCTCGTGCAGCAGCAGGAAGGTGAGTCCTGGCTGCACACAAGGCGCAGGGGCCGGGTTTTACACGCTGCAGCCTCACTGCAACAATCAGCAACTTATTCAAACCCAATCTGAACTTACAGGAGGAAAAGAGATGGTGTGCAGCACACTACCCAGTGAGTAGGTGACCTGAGAGAGCTCCTTTCCAGTTCCCCAGGCACAGCCAGATTGGTGTGTGGAGAGGCTGCAATGAGTGAACCGATGAGGAAAGGCTGACAGCAGTGCTTTGGTTTCCCCTGGTGAGGACATGAGAGCCAGAGGCCAGGGCGATGGGAACGCTCTGTGGTGCACGAGCCCCTGACAGGGACACGTGTGGCACTCAACTCCTGCACAGCTCACAGCCCACTCATGACCCTGTGACACTCCTCAGCCCCCAGCCCTGAGGCAGATGCACCAAGCACCTGACTGCAGGCACTCAGGGCTCTGACCAGCCCAAATGGGGCACGGCCATGACAGCTGGAGCACAGGACGCCAAGGCAGCAGCGCAGGGAAGCTGTTCCCGTGACAAACAACTGCCCGGTTACACCGATGGGTGCATCCTTGGGAGCCCCTGGACACCCAACAGAACGTGACTGGACAAAGCACCAGAGCCCACCCACGGGGAGCTGCAGCTGTGCACAGCAGGAGCTCACAGAGTTCACAGTGAATTCTCCAGTCACAGCAGGGTCCAGCAGTCACAGCATTGTTCCCCGTGCCCCGGTATAAACCGAACTGTCCAGCCCCCTCGAGACCACCACAATCGCATCACAGCAGCCGCACGTACTACAAAACCCCCTCCCTGGGGATCGACCCGGGAACCCTCGGCCCCGAGCGCAAGCCGGAGCAGAGCCGGCGGGTTCCCGCGGGCTCCCGACCTGGGCGCAGTGAATGAGGCTCCCGCTCCCCCGAGCCCCACCTGGATGTCCGCATCCGAAACGCCGAAGTCCAAGTTGGAGACGAGCAGCTTTCCGCCGGTCTCCACACCAGCCCCCGCCCCGAAGCCGCTGTCGAACAGGTCGTGCTGCCACTTCTCGGGGAGTTGTTTCGGCTGGAATGAGACCGGGACCTCGCTGACCGGCGCCAGGGCCTCGCAGCCCGCGGCCGCGCCGGGAGTGGACAAAGGGCCGCCCGCGTCCGCGTCCCCGCCCCGCGCGGACCCTCCACCCCAGCCCGCCGCGCCGCCGCGGCCCAAGCTCCGCCCGCTCGGTCCGTACCCGGCTGTAGGGCGCGGGTCGGTTCCTACCGCCGCCCCGGGCCATCACCGGCCGGTTCCGCACGGGGCCGCCGCCCGCGCGCCCGCCGCCCACGCCGCCCCGGCCGGGCCCGCCCCCGCGTGCGGTGCCGCCCCGGCCTCGGCCGCCCCGGCCGCCCCGGCCGGCCCCACGCTGGCTCCGGTTGAGCTTAATGATGTCGTCCAGGGACATGTCCATCTTGTCGGCCATGATGGCGGCACCGCTCCCGCCCGCACTTCCGGCCGCGCTGCTCCCGCGCCGGAAGCGGAACAGGCGGGGCCGAGGCGCGGCGGGCGCGCGAAGCTCTGTGGGGCGGGCAGCGCTTCCGGCGGGGCCGCGCCGGGACCGGGAGCGGGACATGCGGGTGCGTGTGCGGAGCTGGCACGGCGTCGCGTCATGGCTGTGGGTGGCGAACGACGAGAACTGCGGCATCTGCCGGATGGCCTTCAACGGCTGCTGCCCCGACTGTGAGTGCGGCACCGGCACCGGCACCGGGCACTGCCTGCTGGGCGGGGCTGACGGTGTGTCCGTGCCGCAGGTAAAGTTCCCGGCGACGACTGCCCGTTGGTGTGGGGACAGTGCTCGCACTGCTTCCACATGCACTGCATCCTCAAGTGGCTGAACTCGCAGCAGGTGCAGCAGCACTGTCCCATGTGCCGCCAGGAGTGGAAGTTCCGAGAGTGAGGGCGGCACCGGGCACGGGGACGGGCCGCGGCCCGCCCCCGGCCGCCCCGAGCTTGCTCAATAAACGTGCGGACGCCAGTCGCGTGTCCGTGTCTGTGTCCGGTGTTCCGCGCTCGGGTCGGTGCCCGGAGCAGGGCGGCGGGCGGTGACTCCGCCGGGAGCCCCGCGGAGCCGGGTCGCGGCGGGGCGGGCGAGGCGGGACTCCCCCCGCCTGTAACGGCCGCGGCCCCGGTGCTGCGGCCGCCCGGCACCGTGCGCGCTGCTCGCCGGCTGGGGCTGGCGCTGCTCGTCCTGTGCCGCCCCGCCGAGCCCCGGTGCCTGCAGACGGCCCGGCCCCGCCACTCTTGGGTGGCGGAACCTCGGGGCTGCTCTCTGACCCGTGCCGCTCGCCGCCCGCCGCTGACGGCTCTGCCGAACCCGATCTCGCTGTGCTGTGTCCCAGCTCGCCACACCCACCCTCAGGGCTCCGCATGGGTACCGGGGCCACCCCGGGGGCTTGGGCTGCTCCCTGGAGGAGGCTGGGCACGGTTCGTGCTCCCGCCGCGGGTTCCGGGGCCCCCTCACCCCCGCGGGGCGCTGCAGTTGGCGGCTGGAGCGGGGTCCCCGCCCCGGCAGGTGTCGGGCAGGCTGGGGGCTCCCCATCCCCGCTGGGCAGACTGCACAGCCGTGACAGTGTCCCCACAGGGGCCGTGTGTGACAGATGTGGCCGTGGAGCTGCCAGGAGCCTGCGGTGTGAGGCAGACACGACTGTGTCCCTGGGCCCCACGGAGTGTACAGATGCCTGAGCCAGTGTTGGTGGCCCTGAGGTGACAACAAACATGCTTGGCATGGCTGTCTTGTCTGTCCTTGGGTAGGGAGCAGGGATGGGGGAGCTCACCCAGACATGGGGAGCTCTGGGCTGCTGAGCCCTCCTGCAGTGCTGAGGCTGCTCAGATACCCAGGCCCTAAGGAACAGCACCTCCACTGCACCACGGCTGAACCAGTGGAGCTGACATGTCCACACGCCCAGCAAGAGCAGCAATAAAATGCTTCTGTTATTTTTTAATGACAGTGGTACCTGTCTGTGTCCTGGAGGCAGCTCAGCAGTGTGCTCAGCACAGGGCAGGTGCATCATCGAGGTTGAGCTCTTTGGCCTCAAGGACAAACTCCTGTGCAGTGCCCATGGGAGGGGGCCACAGGCTGCAGAGGGGGAATTTGTGCACGCAGAGCCCAGGAAGGGGCCAGCAGGACTGGGTCACTGAGAAGCCATTGCCAGGGAGGCAGTGGGAGTGTGGTGCACCCTCAGTACCAGTGCAGTGGGGTTGTAGCACATGTTCCCTGTGCCCCCTTTCTGCTACCTGGGCTAGATCCCCAAAAAGACCAATGCACAACTCTTCAACATTTTATTATTGATCAGCAACAGAAGTTTACAAGAGAGAGGACACCAGACACAGCCTGGCACAGTGCAGTGAGCTGCTCAGGATACCCACCACAGTATCCTGGAATGTAAGAGGCAAAAGAGGCTCACAGCTCAGGGCCCATTCTCCCAGCCCTGCACCTCACCTTAGAGGCAGGCATGCTGCTTATCAGCCCTCAGAAAACCCTAAAACTGGCCAGGTCCCGCCCTCAGGTAAGCCATTGGGCACAAGGGGGGCTCTGGCAGCAGCAGCAGCAAGTGGGGCTCTGAGCACAGTCCACACAAGGCATCGGGTCCTGCTGCCTCGCCAATGGAAGAGCCTTTGGGAAAAGGCCCCAGGATCCCTCTGCCTGATGTGGAGAAATGCCTTGACCCAGCATCCGAGCACCACCTGCCCCTTCAGCAGCTGCCACCTGCAGCCTGTCACTGGGGCAGCAGCAGATTTACCTTTACCCAGCTCAACCAGAGTAGCTCTGCGTCTGTGCAAGGGCAGGAGCTCAGAAGAGCCAGCACAGTGAACCCCAGAGCCCAGCACCACCTCTGGCAGCCAGCCCCTTGTTCCTAAGCAAAAGCTGCAGGAGGAACCACATGAGCCCTGTCTTGTCCCCAAGGCTGCTCTCACTGTGTCCAGCCACCCACACCACTGCCCAAGGGGCTGCTCTGGAATGCAGACCCCATCAGGACAGCCCAGTCTGGCAGGGCAAGGGGGCATGGGCAGCTCCTCCACTTCCCTCCTACTAAGAGCCAGAAATGGTAGAAGGTAAAAGCACATCAACATGTTAAAACATTAGTTATAATTAAAACCTTTTTTTTTTTTGTCAAATCTCCTCCTGGGTAAAGGGATGGGGACTGATTAACGGAGATAAAACTAGGCAGCGGAATCCCAACTCATTATGTCTGCATAATTAGTGCAGGAGGAGCTAGGACAGCAGAGGGTAGGACAGCACGTCCTGTGTGCCAGCAGTGCTGCCCCCCTTCAGGGCTCCTGTCCTGAAGAGCAGTTGCTCTACCAGAGGGTGAAGCTACAGCACTCTGTGGCTCACACATCCACGCTCTGCAGCCTAGTGCTTCTCCTCCTCCAGCCTTCTCATGGCCTCCAGCACAGCCAGCTCTTTTGCTTCTTTCTTCTGGTTGCGAGCTTCAAACTCCAGCCTGCAAAAATCACACAATGCCATGAGATTCTCATTCATCCACACCTCTTGTAGACAAAAGCACCTGGAGCAGGAGAGCACTGCTTTGCCCTATGCTGCTCTGTTCTGAGAGCACTTCAGAAACCCCCCAGGGCCCCCAGACTCCTCCAGAGCCTCTCCCAGAGCTTTCCATGGCTGTTGCCAGCACTCTGCAGTCCTGGACTCCCACAATGGTCACATACAACTTCTTTCTCCCTGTGTGGAAGAAACTGCTATTCCATTCTCGGGCTGTCCTGGGTGTTAAAACACCAAAATCAAATTTATCACTGATATGAGCCAAAGTACTGAAAGTGAAGGACTCAGGCCTAAAAGACCAAAACTCTGAAAGAAGCAACATGCTCTTGCCTCCAGGATACAGCAAAGAAAATTTATCATTAAAGGAGAAAAACCAATAAATGTGCTGTGCAGCACATTCTGACACAGCAGAGTCCAGCTGTTCCTTTCCCTGTACCAATTGGTACAACCATATTTACAGTCTGCCCAAGACACAAAAGAGGAAGAACAAGTTTGCTGACTCTATGCCTTTAGGTAACACCTCCTCTCCCTATTTGGTCCCATTAATCAGCCCCCAGACACTCTGGATGTAACAGTACATGACAGAAGCAGGAGACAAACAAATCCAACCTGTTTTTGATGATTCTTTGCACAATTAGATCTGTGGTGAGATTGCTGCCACTATCCACCAGCTGGAAAATGCCGCGTTGCTTCGGTTCCTGCAAACAGACATAGCACTGGGCTGTGAAAACTCGTGGGACCTGGGTGTGCAGCTCCCCAGTGGCAGCTGAGCTGAGCTGTGGCAGGCCCTGTGGCAGACAGACAGGCAGGATGCACAGTGATCTCCTTGGGGCAGAACAAACACTTCTGAAAGCAAAGCTCCACCTACACAGGGGCTGCCCAGGACAGAGAGCAAAGCACACAGGATTTCTCACCCTGCCATAAAGGCATCAGAAACAGGCAGAGCAAAACCATGCTTGGAAGAGTGGAGCTGTTGGGAATGATTTACTGACTGCTCCATGTAGCTATCCTCAAGGTGGATGAAAAGCTGCATCACCTGCCAAAGCTGTACCCAGGCAGCCTCCTCTGCAATACACCTTCTCAGTCCAGGTACACAACCAGAGCCAGGCTCTGTCTATCAAATGCTGGCAGAGCACCTGGTACTTTACCTCATAGGGATCAGAACCATCCTTGTCTGGCACCACCTCAGTCATCCCATGACAAACAAGTGTTACCTGGAGAAGGACACAAAAGTCACTGACAACATCCAGAAGATGACAGGGATATTTCCTGCCATGACTCCCACTGAGCACAGTCTGGAGACCAGCAAAGCCACTCTCCTGCAGCAGCCTGGCAACCCCAGGCTGAGCAGGACACTCCCTCCTTGCACCCCTGTGTTATCCTGCACCACTTTAGCTCCCCACACACATCACCCACCAGCACCTGCATGTCCATCCATACACAAGGACTCACCCTGAAGTGATCCAACAGATCAGCAGTGACGGCGTAGGGAGCACCAATCACCACCTCTGAGACATACTAAAAAAGGAATGAGGTAGAGTCCAGATTTGAAAAAAATTAAAAAAAAAAATCACACACACAAAAAAACAAAACCACCAAATCCCAAGCCAGAAGCCAGCTGCTTCTTAAAGAGACCCGATCAGGTCACCTGGCTATAGAATCACAAGTTCAAATAAGGGAACAGAGAAGTGGGTTCAGCAGCAACTGCTTGTCACACAACAGCTTTTTGTTCCTCAACAGAATATCCTTTATAGAGCAAATCCAAAAGTTAATTGTTCCAGGCACACGTTTCTGGGGATCCCCACAATTTTGTCCCAGGCATTTTCTCCCCTGCTGCAGGGAGCCAAGTTTTCTAGTGGCACATGTCTGATTGCACAGAGCCACAGCTCTCTACACAGCATCCAGCCCTGTCACTGCTGGCAGAGCAGCTGGACGGGTCACCAGCCAGGATCAGCCAGGATGGCATTAGAGCCTAGCAGAGCCTCCCAGGAGATCATCAGCACCACTGGCAGCCTCCTGTGATTCATCCTGCCTGTCTTCTCAGGGCACCCCAAGGAACTCATGCAAGATCACTGAGCACAAGTGAACACCACCAGGCTCCAGGGAATTTCTGGAAGAGTGCAGAGACATCCACTCACCCTGCAGGCCAGGACACTGAGGGTTCTCTCATGGATGTTCATGATGGGATAGTTCTTCCCTTTGTAGCGATTCACCTCCTACGGCAAAGCACCAGGCACAGTCAAAAGAGAGAGACAGCAGCTCCTTTCCCTCTTGCCTTCCCCCAAAATGAAATTCCCATACTGGTCAATACATCCCTGTCCTGTCTCCCGAAGCACAGCCTGCCTGGTCCAGAGAACAGGCCCAGCTGCTCTGCCTTTGGGCAGGCTCTACACAGACCTGATCGAAATGCAGCCCAGCAATGATATAGGGCTTCTCTGCCAACTGGTGAACCTTCTCCAGGAAATCCACGTGACCAACATCTGCAGATCTGTTTAAGGAATTGAAGCTCACGTGGAAAACAGACGAAGACAGAAATAGAGTCACTCAAAAACAACAGTGGGAGACAGGAATTCCTAGGATTTTATTCTTGCACTACTAATTGCCTATTTCCAAGAACAGTTGCTGCCTCTCTCCTTAGGTTCCACTAGTTCTGGGCAAAAGCCAGAGACTTTTTCAGCTCTGCTTACATGGACTCAGCTTTGCTTCTATCCAGAATTTTTACTTGTTCTAGAGGTTCTGGCAAAAAGTGTCAAAGCCTGCACCAGGAACAACGTGTCAGCTCCAGATGCTACAGCAGCCAGTCTTCACTACAATCATTAGTGTCCATCTGTCTTCCTGAAATCCAACAGTCACAGATTGCTCCACAGAGGAGCTATAGCTTCTTTCTCAATATCCTGTGACTAAGAAACTGCCAGGAAGAACTCACTCCTGACTGCCTCACATGCAGCTAACAGAAAAGGAAAAAAAAAAAGAGGTAAATATCCAGTTTGGAGCCTCCCAACATGAGAACATCAAACAAAGACCACTGCTGCAACCAAAGAGAGGCAAGGATACGGAACAGGTCAAAGGCTCCAGCCACATAAATGATGGTGTCTCCTGGCTGTGGCTCCTTCCCTGATGCAAACTGGATGATCTTCTGGGATGTCTGCAGGAACTGTGAGACGCCAGTCCAGGGACTGTGACCTTTGGGCCCCTGTGGAAACACACACCAGACACAGCTTCTTTTCAGGCTCTGTGAGGGGGTTTGGACGACACAGAGCACAGTGCTGGGCAATCTGCTCATCTGAATTTGCTGGCAACTGTAACAACTCCCAGCACCTCAGACTTTCTACATTCCTGGCATCAAGTATTTAGGCAATTTCACAAAAGCCCTTTATGCTCTGTCTAAATCACCGCCTCAGCAGCCAGCTCAGGAGATGCCAAGAGGAAAGCTCAAGAAGGAAGAAGACAACAGGGCAGGTTTGAATTTCCATGAGAAGCAAGATGTGCTCAGGGAGACGACACGAGACCTACCTGTGATCTGCCAAGACTCAGGGCACCTGTCTGGCCCCTCAGCTCTGAGGACAGAGCTCAGTCCCCACCACGTGGTAGCTGTGCAAACAGCCACCAAGTCACCTGCTGTGCCACCCAAAGCTGCTCCACGGGACTTGGCAGGACACCGACCCTGCAGCTGAGGCCAGAGCAGGCCCTGCAAAGGGCAGCACGCAGACAGCTCAGCTGCCAGGGTCATGTAGGGTATCCAGTGCCCTGATCCATTCTACCCAGATCCAAGCCCCAGGAAACAGCCATGCTGGAGCAATATGCCCCAAAACACCTACTCAAAAGCGCCAAAATAGTGGGGAACTAAGGATGATTCAGACAGCTCAGCAAATGCCCTGTGGGTAAAAAAGACTTGCTCAAGCTGCTGGTGCAGCTCATTAAGCAGGGACAATCCAGCTGCCAAGGAAATAAACAGGGCTAAGGGCTCTTTAGAAGCAGTGCAAGCCACAGGCTGGACCTGGCAGCTGGAACACCGAGAGGGCTGCGCTGCCCTCGAGCTCTGCAACACAGTGTGGCCACACACCTGCTGTGTCCACACCTCCCAAACCTAATACAACACCTTCAAAACACAGGCACTGAGAGGAGCATCCACAGAGGCTGTCCCCAGGCTGGAACCATGTGCACTTGGGTCCTAAGGGAAGTGGCAGGAAGGAATTTAGAAGCAAGGAAGGAACCCAGCACAGGGTCAGTGGGGACAGCTCATGCACTGCCCTGTGCCACACCTGCCCATCACACCCACTGCAGGCACTGCCATACAGGGACAGCAGGCATTCACTGGGACATTACTGCTACAAGTGGGAGGACAAACAAGCCTGCAACAGGCCAGAAAGCACACTGGGAATCCTTCTCAGGCAGGACAACAACCAGACGTCCACGACCAGAACTCACATTACCTTCCCAAAGTTGTCAGTGTGCTTCCGATAGTCTAGGTCCTCATCCTGAAGGGAGATAAAGAGTCAAAATGTTTAAGCACTTGCACAGCTCATCCAACCAAGGTATGCTTGTGTGTGAGAAGTGCTGGGAAGGCCAGGCTCAAAACGCACACCAGGGATCCGGGGCACTGAATGCTGACAAACTGGTTAATACCTAAACCAGAGTCCTATCCCAGCATGAGTCAGAGGAAATGTGTCCTTATCTGATCCCAGCTTGGCACCACCAGCAAAGGTGGTTCTTGCCCAACTCGCAGCCCTAAGAGTGCTGCACAGCTCCATCCTCCCTCAGCCCAGCAAGCCCCTGGCAGGACAGCATCCCTTCTCCTGCCAAAGACCCTCACGAGAGGCAGGCTTAGGTGTCTGCAGCAGCCAGCAGCACCGGGCAGATCTCTGTGTGAACTTGAGTTACAGCTGAGCCAATTTAAGAGCTCAGCACACCAAAACATCTCCCTCTGTCCCTGAATGTGCCTGTGGGTCACTTGTTTCTGCAGTTATCCAGGTGATTCTATCCACAGATTCCTTCATTACTCAGTAAATTCAACTCATTACCTGACATAAAACCACTGACACTCCTTTTCCCTGGTTAGGTTAGCTCCCAACCAGAGAGTGAGCTGAGGAGACTCAAGAAAAGTGTGATCAGACTAGAGACAACAGAAGGCAGAAGCATGAAGCTCAGTGAGAAGGGAGAGGAGTTTCCAACTCTGGCAGCACCTGGCTGACAGAACAATGTGCCTGCACTGTGTTGTTTCACCCTGGGAGAAGTCATGGGCTTGCCTGCAGCTCCCCTAACACTCCCGAGGCCCACATTGATCATGAGGCATCAGAGTCTTTGTCCCATCACCCTGTGACCTCAGACATGTAGAAGCAAACATAAGCAGGTTGTTTTGCTGCCACTGCCCATTCTCCATGCACCTGGCAGCCAGGCCCAGGGGCTCTACTCCTCCGCTCCACTCCTTTTGGGGCAGCAGAAGGGAAGAGCTGGCACCTGCCCTGTGCTCCACCCCCCACCCAGAGCCCTCTGACTCACTATGTTGCTGTGGTGAGCCTTAGTCATGAGCAGCATGCGGCCAACAAGGTCAGTGGTGGACACGCCTTGAGTGCGTTTGCATTCCCTGCGGGAGACAAGCAAAGGATGAAGCAGAAGCCACAGGAACATACGCCTCTGTCTTCCCACCATCACCACAGGAATGCCTGTGACACCTGATCCATCCAAACCAGGAGCTGTCCTGAGGAAGCCTTCCTTCTCAAGTACAGCATTTATTTGCGGAGCCTCTGCATTGTCCTCCAGCCACAGCAACCGCTTGTGTGAACGCTTCCCTCGCTCAGACTTCCCAACAGAGCCAGCTCTTGGTGAGGCTTTAAAACCAGAACCAGCATCTGCCAGGAACCAGACAGCCCCGCTGGGCAGGACTGTCTGCCCCACTTCTCTGAAGCCAAAATGCTGGGAGCAACTGAACCTCTGACACACAGCCAGATTCAGGTGTGACCTGAAGACTGGTATGTTTCATCTGACTTCCCTTCAAGGCACAAATTCCCAGAAACTCTGCCCAAAACAAGATTAACAGGTAAGCAGCAAGAAGTTACCTGTATCGCCCTGCTGTCTTTACTTCCTCATAGGTGTCCTTGCCATCAATTGTTAAGGTGATGTCATCTGCAGAGAGAGAAAAGCTTCAGAACCGTCCCCAAGCTCTCCTGCACAAAAGCAGCAGCTGTGCAGGTCCCACATGCCTAGAGCCAGACTGCAACTCTGCAATCCAAATCCCTGTGCACACACAGGGAACATGCCCTGTGCCCCACAGGAATGTCAGGGGTTTTAAAGACTACTGTGTCTGTGGAGACATGGATATTCCTGGATACTAAACACCATTACCCGTGTGGTCCACTGCTGGGTCCCCTGCAGCAGCAGGCACAGCTGATTATTATCTGAATGACAAAGAACAAGCTCTATCTGTATCAATGTTAAAAAAAGAACCTTCTAGCTCTTCTGGGACTGGTTTTAACCCTTGATTCATTTTCAGTCAATGCAACAGTTCCTCCAACTGAAAGTTCTTCCTCAATGATTGCACTTCCACAGTGACATCCAGCGACCCTTCTACAGAGGCCATTCCAGTTCATCTCTGGCACATGGCTCCCAACTCCCTCTGCAAAAACACCTCTCACATACTTTTGGTGACAGTACAAGCAAAAGCTAAGCTGGTTTCCCTTTGCCAACAGTCAGAGGGCAGCCCACCAGTGTGCCCACACAGTGGGGCGCCTCAGTCCTGCTCACTTCTCCTAAAGCCCCACACCCCACCCCCAGAACACAGAACAGGAGGGCACACACTGCCAGCACAACTTAGCAAGCCAGGAGAGGCACAAACAGCAGGGTTACCATCACCTCAGGTAAGCTCAGCTATTTCCAAACTCAGCTTTTGGACAAACACAACCTGGAAAAACTGCCAGTGCAGGCGTATTGCTCAGGAGAAGCAGGGAATGACGTGGCAGAGGGGACAAATGGAGCAGAGGCCACAAGCACTCCTCCACTGTCATAACCCCTCACCCAGCCCTGTAAGGGGTCATGTACACCAAACACGTTCAGGGCAGGCAATGAAGTTAGTGATGAATTTGATAACCACTCCATCCACGTGGAAAAAGCATATTTATCTTATAAAGATTAAGGATTTATTTACACTTAGTGAAATACTTGGCTTATCAATAGCAGGTGAGAGATACACTAAATGAGTGCAAAGACTACTCCTGGTCAAACTAACAAAATTCCTTCAGAAGGGCAAGGAGGAAGGGCTGAGGCTTAATGAGCATCGGCAGCAGCCCAGGAAGGGACAGAGTCCCAGAGCAAGAACATTTCCTTAGAACACTGCAGGAACTGTAGCAACTCCCTCTTCAGCAACTGTACACCAAAAAGAACTAGGTCTCTGGGCACAGAGTCAGCTGAGCCACTGAACAGCTTATCAGCTGGATAGAGAAGCTTTTCAGATCTAACCTTGTCCCAGGATAAGTAGATATAAACATCGTTGTATTTCTGCATGCTTTCCTTTTCAATAGTGTTTTTCACACTTAAGTCTTGTAAATGGCTTTTCCCTTTGCACAAATTTCTGCTAGTGCTAAGGGCAGCCTTGGCATAGTTTTAAATGACACATTTCACCTTTCTAAGTTAAAACCAAGGGCCCTGGCCACTCAAAATTTTGAGCATGCTGACATGTTTCTCCAGACCACGAGACCAGAAGCAGCTGTGCTGCCCAGCGCAGGTGTTGAGAAGGCAGAGCTCCACACACACCAGGAACCCCTGACCCCTGCACCAGCCGGGACATTGCTGGGTTTGCAGCAGGGCACCTGGAGCACACAGCCCCAGGGGCCCACGTCAGCACAGCCACTGCCTCAAACACCACTCACCCCCGTGCACGCAGAAGTCGCAGCTGTACTTGTCCAGGGTTTCCAGCGTGGTGACATAAGGAGCTCCAGGAGCAATCTCATCCACCCACTTGATGGCCTGCACCATTTTGTACCTCTCCTCCTGTGTAAAGACAGGGGGACCCTTGTGCTTGGCAATCTCCTCTAGGAGAGAAACAAAATTCCAGTTAGAAGCGTGTCCTACAGCTAAAGTGACTCTCAGTCACTGCCTCACTCATTTCATTGGCAGGTGAGCTTCACTGCAGGCTTATCCTCAGCTTTGCATCACTCTGTGGTAGCAAAGGAAGCCCCAGATAGATCAGAAAATATTTTGATTCAGTTGCATTTTCTAAGCATTGAACAAGGGCCCTGGAATTCACTTAGAGGACAAAAGGTCTCAGTGCTTCCCTGTATCCAGATACTTCTTCCTGAGGGGATGAGCTGGGCCTCCTGACATCCCCCTAGGAGAAATTTCCCTCTTAAACAGCAACTTCATATGACACCTGGTTCCCACTGGAAATTCTGCATTCATAAACCCATTTAAAATACATCTTCACATGCCAGAACTTGTTTCTGGCACTTAACTTCCAGATGGCCTTGAAATGAGTTTTCTCTACAAGGTAACTCATTTTGGAACGTAAGTTCTGCAGCTCCTACCAGCAAAAGCAGACTGATTTTCAGCTGTTTCAACTGTTTTCATAGCACAGAACACAGATTAACCCTCAGAGCCTGCAAGATCTGGCCCATCTAATCCTCAGTCCAAAAGTGTGACAGGGATAACTCCACTACCAGGGAAGGAACATTTTTCTCTTGGAGGCTACTGATCCTGGAGCAGATGCAAGATGAAGCCTGATCTTATCAGGATCTCTTGGTTCTCCCGAGGCTAATGCTGCTGGGCAATTTGAGGGGCTGCAGAAGATAAAACCTGGTAAAACCTCTTACCATCCGTGTGGACCCCAACGATCAGGTAATCGCCCATGGCCCGCGCCTGGCGCAGCTGGTTCGAGTGGCCATAGTGCACCATGTCATAGCTGGAAAGAGAAGGGCCGGGTCAGCCCGGGCACACCGGGACACGCTTCCTCGGAAGCTGCGGACAACCTGCCCCAGGCTCCGGGGCTGCAGGTCTCTCTGCTGCCGGGCACAGCCGCATCGGTACCGCCCGGTCACCGGGGCCCGCAGCAGCGCTCCCTCCCACCGCACTGAGCCGGCCCTGGTGCTGCAGGGGTCGGTCCCTCCCTGCACCTGCCCGGCAGGGGCCGGCCGTAGCCCGGGGGGAACGGAGCGACAGCACCGACGCCCGTTAGGCGGCCGAGCCCAAGGGCGCTGCCGGCTCCGGAGCGGTCCCGTTCGCTCCCGCTCGCCCGGCGCTCCGGGGCAGCTCGGCGCGGAGAGCGTCGCTCTGCCGCGGGCCCGGGCGGTGACAGAGGAGGCGGAGGCACCGGCGTAGCCAACACGTTTTATTTCTGCGGCGCCACGACATCACCCGGCCCCGCGCCCGCCCCACTCACCATCCATCGCACCAGACGCGCACGGGCCGGTGGCCGCCGCCGCCCGCCGCGGCCCCGCCGCCGCCCGCCGCCCCGTTGCGCAGCATGGCCGCGCTGTCACCGGCGGCCCCGTCACCGGCGGCCCCGCCCCGCCCCGCCCCGCGCTCAGCGGCTCTTCCTGCGCCGGGCGCCCTTGGCGCAGCCGCGGCCCAGCCACCCCCCGGGCCGCCCGGCCGCCTCCGCCCGCTCCCGGGGCTGCTCCTGCTGCCGGGCCTCCTCCTGCTCCCGGGGCGGCGCCACTGGCTTCCGCGAGTGCGTGCCCTCCTCGCCGGGGCGCAGCGGCTCGGCCAGCGCGAAGATGGGGTCCCGCGCCCTGCGGAAGGAAGGAGAGGGCGGCGGTGGGCGCTGGAGGCGGCCCCGGGCCGGGGGCTCCCGCCGAACAGGGCCCGTGCCGCTCACCGGTCGTAGCGCGGGATTTCCAGCCCCAGCTCCGCCATCAGTAGCCGCATCACGTCGTCGCAGCGGCCGTGCAGCTTCAGGGCGGCCAGGTCGTCCTTTGGGGTCCACTGCGAGCGACAGCAGAGCCGGCTGCAGGCAGCTCCACGCGGCGGCAGCGGGGGGCTCCTGGCCGGGGCTCGGCCCCGCACGTCCGCAGCCCCTTGGCTCACACCTGGTCAACCCAGCGCCAAGGGCTTTATCTCACCTGCAGGTTCACAATATACAGCTTGGGCCGGCGCGTGGGGGGCTTGCTCATGCACCAGAGCCGTGGGTACTTTTTCAAAACCTGCCACAAAGCACACAGGATCAGCACAGCCACAGGCACACGCAGCTGTGAACCGTATCAGTGAGAGGAAAAGGAATGTATTACCAGGAGGGGAAAGAGGGAGGAAGAGAGACTATCACAGATGTTGGGCGAATCCTGACACCAGAGTTTACAGTTGTCTGTTTGGGAGGAGACTGCTCAGCACCAAGGTGTATCACCAAGAGGGAATGCTGCTAACAATCTTCACCGAGTCTCTAAAGTTACCTTTAAGCTGGAACCCAGACAAAGAATCACATCTGCTTTGCTTGCAGCTTCTGTTGCTGCTTCCCAGTTCAGGGGCTGTCTCAATGTCCCCTTCTCCCCAAAGTGGACGATTGTATCTCTCAACTGTGCCCCACACTTGTGGCACATCCTGCCCGTGTGATGCCTGTGCAGGGCTGTGCGCTCCGTCACATCAAACACTCGCACGTACTCTCTGTTGGGTGTACACGAAGTGCAGACCTGGTGCAGGATGAAAGCAGAAACCCTGTCACATCATCAGCATCCCAACCACGACAGGCTAGGAGCAAGCCTCTTCTCTTGGAAGAAAAGCATTTTTGGGGACAACACAGAAGTTGTAGACAGAAGCATCAGGAGATCAGATGCTGACTTGGAAAACCTCAGGTTTTTTTTGAAAACCAGCAAGTGGAGCCACAGGCAGCCTTTGGCTACATGCTGGGAGGGATTTCAGAGAAGGGCTGAGGAAGAGACGTCAGAAGCTCCAGCACGTACAGAGGCAGAGCTACCGAGCTTGTATTTCTAAGAGTTTGGTACTTTCTAAGTAGTTCACCCCAAACCAAACGCTCTGAAGACAGGAACTGCACACAGGCCGAGCCCTTGCACTAATTCCTTCTGAGCTAGTGGCAGATCAAGAGTTTACATTCTGTTTGTGCGGCCACTTAACATTGACTTTTTCCTGCTCTGGCCACTCACCTCTATGTACATATTCCCATGAAGCTCAGATATTGCAGCTCGGGGTAACCCGCTCCGCAGGTGCAGCCCATCACAGTTCTGAGACACCACATGCTGCACCTTGAAGGGAACAAAACACTGAGCTCCTACAGATCACACAGGTATCTCTCCAAGCAGGTGATGTGTCTGACCCAAAGTGCACCAGCAGCCTGCACATCAGAGCAGGACCCACAGGGGAAAAGCACGGTGAACAGACCTTTGTGAAAGCTAAATGGAAAGCCTCCTCCTGCTAAACACAACATTTCTAGGGTTGGCTGATTTGTGACCAGTTCCCCAAACCAGCCTCACCAGGTACAAATACAACATGTTAAAGAAAAGTTACCAGGGGAAAACCTGCCACAGCAGCAGCCTGCAGCTCACTGGGGAAGGCTTGGACACATTTTTGTGCACGGATATGCAGCCACTTGAGCCAAAAACGTAGTCAGGCAATATTTTGAAAACCTTTCTCTTCCCTGCTGGGTTTATCATTCTTAGGCAGAGGAACACGAGTGAAGTGAGGAAAAAATATCTTACCAGGCTGTGCTTGTGCAGGCTGGCAATGCTCATATGAGTGAGTGTGGGCTCTGCCTCACTCAGGTCTGCAGCGCTGACAAGAAGCAAAGGGGGGAAAAAAAAGTTGGAATTGCCATTAACCCCTTCCAGTATCAGCTGTCACACAGTTCAGAATTTGGCTCCTCACCTGATGCTCCTGCCCTTCTGCAGCAGTGTCCAAATGCCATTGGGGCCTCTGTAGTCTGGGATCGAAGCCGCCTGTCACCAGGAGAGAAAACCAGGCCTGACGGGGCGGGGTTGTCACAGCTCTTACACACAAACACAGCCAACCCAGCCCCACCCAGGACAACCACAGACGCCTCCATCCATGGCTGCTTTTCCATTCACTCTGAGTTTTCCAGCACAGCTGTTCCCTAAACACAGGGAAACCTCCTCATATGTTTTCTCTCTCTCTTCTATGTTTCAGCTCTCATTTACACTTCTAGTTTTAGCTTTCTCCAATTTTACCATTATGGAATCCCTCCAGAACTCTTTTTCATCCTTGGTACTTCCCATTTCCCTACACAGAAGTCCATTCTTGAGCCTTTTCTTATTTTCCCTAGACTGTTTCTGGCACCTCACACTCAGCATCTCTAGCAAACATGCAGGTGACATGAGCACTCAGCCCCCTGCCCTGAGTCATGCTCCATTTCAGCAGAGAATGGAGTGACAGAGCTCACATGAAGGTGACAGATGTCATATTAGAAGAAACAGAACCAGACTGCTGCTTTGCCCCAGGCCACTGCAACAAAACAATTCCCAAACTGCTGTCTCTAAGTTCCTATAATCCCCAGCTGTCTCTGCATGTCTGATAGCACAGATAACACTCCTGAGCTAACTGGCATGAGCTTTTACACCGTCATTGAAGAGACTGGAGTGAGGTGACACCAGTGTCCTCTTGGCCAGGCTGTGCATCCTGCACGTGGCCAGAGGCAAAGCAGCCGCAGGATCTCCTGGGCACAGGAATGACCCCAGGATACAGCCTGGGAACTGTGCCGGCTCCAGGACTCATGCAGCATCCCAGGCTCGTCACACACATCCTGTGGTCATTCAGGCAACACAAGACAGCCCCCCGAGGGGCTGCTGCCCCCACACGCACCGTGCTGATCCCAGCGCCCGTGTAGATGACGAGGTGCCTGGCGCTCCGCACAGCTGCTGCCAGCTCAGACACTTTTCTTTTCAGCTCCTCTGGTTCATCACACACCTGAAAAACACACCTCAGCAGGTTCACACAGATCAGATATACAGTACATCACTGAGTCAGAAAGAGTAGAGGTCTCCCCAAAAGTTTGAAGATGGACTTGGGCCAACCAGGAAGAGCAACACAGACACAACATCAGCAGTGTTTTCCAAATGAAAAGGACATGGGCATTGTTCGTGGAAGGATCACGGGAAAATGCTTCCTGGACACCAGAAGCTGCTGACCCACCCTCTCGGGAGACCTGCCCACTCAGCCACACGCCCCTGGCAGCCCGGCTGACCGGAGACCAACACGGGGCACTCCCCGGAGGGCAGACGCGTTCCCGGTACTGGGGCACAGCGGCTGTTCACCGAGGCCTGCTGCGGCGGCACAGCTTGGCAGCAGCCAGCCCGGTGGCCTCCGCTCCGCCTCTCCGCGGCCGGGGCCGCTCCCCTGCCATCCCCGGCTCGGCTCCCCCGCTCCGCCGCGACCCCGCCGCCCACCTCCTCCTGCCGCCGCCGCAGCCGCTCGCGCCGCTTGCGGCGCCGCTCCAGCTCCCTGACGATGTCCTCGCTCTCACTCAGCACCTGGCACTCCTCGGGGCTCCGCTCCGCCGGCGGCTTCCTCCAGATGCGGGATACCTGCCCGGTGCACACGCGTGGTCACGGCGGCCCTTAACGGCGAAGTGGAACGGGTCGGGCGGCGTCGTACCGTACCTGTCTCCGCCGGTCCCGCTGCTCCTCCTGCTGCAGGATCTCGGCGCGCGCCGCCGCTTTCCGCTCGGAACGGCTCAGGCTGCCGCCCGCCGCCATCGCCCCGGCACCGCCGCGCCTCCGCCGCCACCAGGCTCAGCTCCGCCGCTTCCGCCTTCCGGTCAGAGTGCCCGCGCGCCGCTTCCGGCACCGCCCCCCGCGCGGCAGCGCCCCCTGGTGCCGGGCGGCCCCCCAAGGACGCGCAGGCGGCGGCTGTTGAAGCGGTTTATTGTCGCGTACAAAGGCGGCGGACACTGTACAGAATAAATAACGGCAATAACTTAGCAATAAATACCGCCTGCACCGAGCCCGGAGCCCTCTGGGTGACCCTTCTGTCCGCCAGCGCCGGCTCCGGCCGGGAGCGACTGTACACAATTCACAAGATACACAAATCCCGGGGGTGCCGGGGACGCTCCCCAGTCGGGCTGGCGCAGGACCCCTCCCCAGCGCCCCGGAACGGCACTAGGAAAAGGAGAAAGGGAACACGACACCCTTCACAGCAGGAAACCAAACGGACGAGCACCTCAGGAACAAGAATTGTCACACTCCAGAACACTATATACGAGAGAGAGGTCAGCGTGACGGCTCGGGCAAGGGTCGCCTCGCAGGAACACAGCTGGCAGGACACAGGATCCCCCGGAGCCAGACGGGAGACTGCTTGGACAACTGCGGAAATACATCACTCGGGGCCCTACACTTCACTGAGAACAAAACCAAAACCGTAGGGAAGCAACACTCAGGGGACCGTGGCCTCACTGACATCCAGCCCGGCACCCGCAGAGCTTGTTGAGCACAGTGGCACCCTTCAGTCCCGGCCTTGCACCTGCTCTGCCCTACACGACCTGTCCTCATTGAACACACAGGCTATTTGAAGCAGACCCGGGCTCCAAGCAAGCAGGGACAGTGCCTGGGAGGAGGAGGAAGGCCGGCTGGTGCAGTCAGCACTGCTGCCAGCCCTGTCGTGCCACACAGCAGAGCAGCACCAGCCCCTGGCCGGCAGCAGGCAGGAGGGACTGCACACCCCCTGCCACAGAGCACAACAAAAAGCAAGTTCTCCATGGCTGCAGGGTTGCCCATCGTTGCCTGCTGTGTTGTTGGGGCTCTCCTCACAGCAGAGGCTCCAGCTGTGGACCCAAAATCCTAACTAGCCCTATACACACCTTGCCCACTCCTCCAGCCCAGATCAGGACTCAGCTGTGTTCCAAAGGGCTCTGGCTGACTCAGTCTCAGGCTGGGTCTAGGAGGGACAGGGTTGGGAATGACACCCCATGCCAAACGGACACCCCTGTGTTCTGTAAAAATCTCACTTCTTTCAAGCACCACACAACCAGCTGGAAGACCAGAGCCTGCTGAGCGCTGTGCAGTGTGTGGCCTGCGTGGTGAATGCGTGGAAGTGGCACATCAGGCACTTCAGCTCAGGGAAGAGAAAAGTCCAGGGCTGGAAGGGGGAAGTCTAGAGGCAGTGTTCTAACCTGCTCCTGCTTTGAGAAGTTTACTGAGAAAAGCATCCCAAACAACTCCCTAAAGTCCCTATCAATCAGAGCAAAGCTGATCTCCTCCAGCAGAAATTCCCATCAACCACCTGCTCCTCTCCTGCCACACTGCAGCTTTTCTCAGGCTGACCTGCTCCTCCACTCAGCAGTATCAGTTCAGCAATAAGAAACACCCCCAAAACCTATCCAGGATGGCCATATCTCCCCACAAGACTGTGGCTTCACTTGTGTTATCCCAGTCTGCCCCCTCCACTCAGATCGTCAGCAGCCAGGAGATCACACGGTCTTCCCCCTCATGTCCTGCTTCTCTAAAACTCAGTAAATCAGCTTAAATCTTTGGGAAGGGGAGAGGGGAGTCAAAGAGTTTGTGGAAACAGAGTCTAGCCACCAACAGCTTCTCAGCTGCATCACCGCTGTGAGTCTGAGCACTCTCCTAACCCCCTGGGCAGAGGCTGCCCCAGGAAGGACGGCGATCCTGCCACAGCACACTGGCCAGCAATGTGTAGACACCAGGGACTAGCCTGTCCCATGTTGCCCCTCTTGCTGCACACTTGCCCCTCCAGATCAGGTGAGGTATGAGCACAACACAAGTTCTGACCACAGGATCTAATTCCAGAGCTAAATCCCATCAGTCTTCTCCTAAACCTGGACAAGTCTCCCTCATGTTACTTCTCTGACAGGTTTGCTGCAGGAAGGAAAGTGCAGCGTTTTTCCTCTCCAGACAACCAAGCTAACCTGGTGTTGGCTGCTCAGCAGGAGCTGCCTGTGCCCCCGGCTCCACACCTCCAGGCAGGTGTCGCTACCTCGAGCCATTCTTGTCTTCAAAAACAGCAGCACCTTTGCCTGTGCACCAGAACCCTTCTGGAGAATTCAGAGAGATTCCAACTCAATCTCTCAGTCGAGTTTAGGCAGAACGACAACAGTGTGAAATGACAGCACATGGCAAAGGCACCAGCACACCACAGCGCCGCACGAGAGCTTGGGTGGCAGAGCGCCCAACACATGGGGACACGACAGAAACTAGCAAGGTCAAGAATAAGTCACTTTTGGTACAATTGCAAAAAGATATCAAACAGGACTTGCCTCTTTTTTTGTCTTTTTCTAAGTTTTATAAATAAAGTCTGATAACTCTTTATAAAAACTAACCTCAGAGCCACAAACAGTTTGCGGGAGGTTCATGAGAAACTTTAAAATTATTTATTTATTAACTTTTAACTAGCAAAGTCTCTGAGAATATTTCCCCACTCATATGGTCAAATATTCTCGCCTTCTCAGGTAAAAAAGCTGACTATAAATACGCTCTCTCTTCTGTCCAATTTTAAACTTAGATAATTTAATAACTCTTAAAATGATGTTTCTCTCTTTAAATAAAGGGTTATTTAACCGCATAAACTGGTTGTGTAAACCATCACACTAGAGACACTTGATACCCTCAAAACACGGGAACAACTAGTGATTTTGGTCTTGTTCAGTGCAACACATTAGGCACAAAACCGGCCTGCAGTCAACACGGTACCGCTGCTCCCTTCTTCCCTCCCGGGGTGCTGGGCCCTGCAGGGCCTCAGGACCACGGTGGCAGGACACAGCAGCATCGTCCTTCCACCACTGCCAGTTTACACAGCTAACGTCATGGACGTCTGAGGGAAACCCACGGTTAGGGCACAGAGGCACACCTAGAAAGGAATAAAAACCTATGACACAGAACACCCCAACTGTAACTACAGGTACCAAAGGAGACAAAAGCAGCAGGTTCAGGCGCTGAGATGCACCACCTGGAAGAGTCATGAAATAAAGCCTTTGGAAGTGACCGGAAATTAGGGTTCCCAGCCCCCAGGAAGAAAGCTTTCCTCGGGCCACTCCTCCACCCTTCTGTCAGCCTCGTTGCACAGATTTTCTTTGGGTAGAAAACCAAAATCTCAGTCTGTCCCCAGGGCACCCGAGGGCTACAGACTGCTGGGTGGGAAGCTCTGTCTGCACAGGACAAGGGATGCATCACCACTGCTCATACCAATCTGGACACAACAAAATAAACTGGAGCGATCAGCGGGCCAGTCCTGGGCCAAGTCAAAGGAACCGGGACCCATGTGGGGAGGGCTTGTGCTTTGGGGATTCCAGGCTGGTTTTGTGCCTAACTGCCCTGCACAGACAAGCTCAGGCAACGCTCGCTTCACTAAGACCGGGCGTCCGTTTTGGATTTCACTATTGTGATGACACTAGTGGTAGCAACCTTGCCAGGGACGAGGGGCCCCATGCTGGAAGTGAGAGGCCCCCGTGCAGGGGTCACGGGGCTCCGGGCCACGGTTCTGGCGAAGTTCTGGAGAGCCTCGTATTTGGAGCGGAGAGCATCGAGTTCCATTTTCATGCTGGCGTTCTCTGAGGCCAGCTTCTCCACTTCTTGCTGCAGCTCTGCCTTCTGCTTCTCCAGTTCCTCCTTCTGGGTAACACGCTTCACTCTGCAGCTGGCTGCGTAACCCCGGTTCTTCAGCGTGCGCCGACGCTGCTTCAGCTGGATGATCTCCTCTTTCGACAGGCCCCGTAGATGCTGGTTCAGCTCCCGCACAGACATGGTTACCAGCTCCTCATCTGTCAAGCTGGTCCCATTCTCTCCTGGCTCCCTCTTCACCTGGGAGAGAAGGCAGCACGCATTTGTGAAACCCAAGGTGGATGCCTATGCCCATCCCTGCACCCCTCTCCTCCACCCACATTACCTTCAAGGCCTTGTTTCCTTTGTTGGGGGTCGTCATAACACGACAGCCTTGTCAGCTGGGTTCTGGAAGGGAAGGAAGGTCAAATTAGCACCTGGGACACATCAGAGCCCACGGCATTCATCTGGCAGGGTCCAGCAGCAGTGCTCCATGGCGCTCCACATCCTGGTCCCCACTCACCCCCACCTTGGAAGACACTCAACAAGCAGCCAGCTGAGCTGGACTCACAAGGAGCTGACTCTGCTCCTGAGCAGAAACTGCTGCCCTTCCACACCTCTGCTCCCATGGAGACTTTGTGGCAATGCTGGTTTATTGTTTATGGTGGGGGAAATTAAAAAACTAGGAGGAGCCAGAATACACTGAAGACACATTTTTAAAAATAGCCTTGCAAGCAGCAGGCAGGGTCCAGAGCATGGCTGCTCCAGGCCAGTCATGCTGACTCAGCAGGCTGGCACTCTGCACCACTTGCTCCCAGCCTCATCCTTGTCAGCACCAAGCAGGGCAGGTTACCATAACACACCCTTCCAACAGGTGCCCAGGCACAGCTCAGAAGCTCCCCAGTCCTATCAGACTCCAGCTGCCCCCAAGGATGCAGCCAGTACAGTTCAGTAAGACATAACCCTGAGCAAAGGGGTACAAGGCAAGCCTTGGACACATTGGAATTCCATCACAAATTTGGGCTGATGCCTCAGCAGCCTTCAGTTCTCCCAGTCACGCAAAACTGACCTCAGCTGTAGGTCTTTTCTATGAGAAAGTACCTGTCAATCCCTGGCATGCCAGGGCCCAGAAACACCTTCTTCCTCCTTATCTTCAGAGCCCAGGTGTGCTCCCAAGAAAACAAAGATTAAAGGTGCCGAAAAACAGAGCAGAGCAGACTCCTTCCCTGCCATAGAAGACAAGACTTCAGAACTGGTAAGAGCAATTCCCAGGCCTGCTTTGCAGAGACTTATACCCATGCTCCTGCTTCTTTCCCCACATAACTCCTCCCCTCAGGCTTTTCAGTTCAGAACACTACTACACTGCCCAAGGAATTGATCCACACAGATACTACCTGACAGACACGGCTGTGCCTCAAACGGCCCAAACTCTGCTCCCATCTCAGCCCAGACTGCACCCAACTCAGCCCTGGCCACCATTCCTGTGCAGCCTACAGGTGCCTCTGCCCCTTTCATCTCACGGGTGTCAAACAGCAATTTTGTATGCCCCTGCCTTACTCCCAGCAGGACTGATGTCCAGTTACAGATCAGAACCAAATGCACACATCAGCAAACATGACTTTGTGCTCTTCCAGCAGCTGTGGCACAGGCTCCCTACAGTACATCTACAAGAGGTGAACAGGACTAGCAGTCCCCAGAACACCACCAGAGATATTCCTGAAGCCTGCAGCCTGCCAGGAGCCAGGCTATTTATATATACCTAGAGGACAATGCTCCTTCCAACAAGATGTCTGCTACACCCGACCACACTGGCACAGGCACGGTCATTTGCTGCCCAAGGAAGGCAGCTGCAATGAGGCAGGACAGGCAGCACAGGAGCAACTGCTGCACAAAATCTATTCTTCCCTCCTGCCCAGATTGCTGTTTATTCCTTCTGTTCCTACCTGGTAAACACATGTCTGCTGGGAAAAGGGAGGAAGAAAGGGAACAGCTGGAGAGACCAATGTGCATGACCCTGCAGCACTTCCACGCCCCATCCTCTTGCAAGTGGAAGGCATCAAGGGCAGGTATGGTCAGTGGAACCACAGGAGTTAGCTTGCCCTGCGGCACTAAAGAATTTGCCTGGCAAGTAGAGAGGCTGCCTTCATTACAGCAGACCCAAAAGGAAACAAACAGGACACATGCATGCTGCATCAGGCAGGGCACTGGGAAGAGTGCTCCTCAGCAGGCTGGGGAATGGCTGGTGCTGGCAGAGCTAGACACACAGAGGCAGCTACTCATTCCTGCCTCTGCACTCTAACAAAACACTCTCACAGGCAGGAGCCTCTTACAACAGCCATCAGAGCTGCAACAGGACTGTCCCCAAAAATCTGGTGATCCCACCTCTCCGAGGTGCAGCAACACACAAGGCAGTCTGTAGAATGGGAAGAACAACCCAAAGAGCTTCCTGGGTCCTGTTTTAACCAGGCTGTTTGGCAGCTCACAAAGAGGACACCCAGAGAACTGGCGACATATCAGAGACCAAACTTCACCTCACTCTCCAGACTGCTGATGGATCAGCTTTTGATAGCTTCCTGAAGAAAGATCACACTGAAAAGCGCCAAACACATCGGCTGCAGTGAAGAAACTGCAGCCTCAACACATTTCCCCCGAGCTCAAAAGGCCTGAACTCAGCACAAGTACAGCCAATTCTCCCCTCAGCTCAGTGGCAGCACACAGGAACTGACAGCACCACACATGATCCAACACAGGCCCTTCTCCACTCTCCTGATGCAGAACCCTGCCACGAGCCCCGTGTAAACATGGTGATGTCACCTGCTCCAGCATGGGCAGAGCGAGGGCTGTGCTCCCCAGGGGCTCCACAGCATGGGCAGGCACAGGAGTGTGGTTTGTCACCAGCGACAGGGCACACCACACAACAACACTCTCTTACAGTGTGCATTTCATACTCTGTTTATTTGCTTGCCAGCAAATTAGCTCACACAGTCTCATCCAGTGACTCTCCAAATTACCAACACAGTGACTCTCCTGTGTTCCCCACCCTGGGGGTCCCCTGGTGAGGTCATCCAATCCTGAGCACTTCCACAGCAATTTTTTCCTCAAGGAATCTGCCCAATCAGCTGTTTTTACCCCTGCTCACACTGCTAAAGCAAAGGGCCAGCTCTGAGAGACTCCCTCCCACCCTTGGCAGTGCCCTCCTCCGACCACACAGCTGGGAGACTCACATATCCCGGACAGCCGGCTGGGTCCCCAGCTCTGCACAGCGTGACCGACCCGTGCACAACACACACATCCCCCGACCGTCCGTGCCGGCCAGGCACCGCAGTCCCGCGGGAGGGAAACCCTCTCCACTCGGGGGACACTGCAGCACCGAGCACTGGGGCAGCGCCGAGCACTGGGGCAGCCCCCACGGAACAGGGGCCAGAACGTCCCACCCGCACGTCTGCAGCCACCGAGCAGCCCGAGGACAAGGCACCGACTGCAGGCAGCACGGCTGTCCTGCCCGCGGCCGAGCCTCTGCTCTGGGAAGTGGGCGAGACGCCCCGATGGCTCCTCACCCTCCCGGCCCTCCCGTCCTCGGGAGGAGAATCACAGACCACGGCGAACACCCGCGGCGGGGGCGGCCGCCCGGCGGGAGGGGGGGGCTCGGGGCCCCGCCGGGGGCCAGGTCGCACCCGTACCGGCGGAGCCTGAGCGCCCGAAGGTGCGGCGGGGTGGAGAGGGGTAGGCTCGGCCTGAGGGCAGCCGGTCTGCAACACGATCGGGGCAGTCGGCAACCGCGGGAGGGAGGGGCCGGATGCGTCCGTGATGCCCGCGGGCGGACCCGGGAGGCGGCGGGCGGGGCCGGGGACAGGCCCCGGGCCAGCGCCCCGCGCACCTGTTGCTCGGCCGCTGAGCGGGGCCCGGGCACGGTGGGGCGGGGGCCGGGGGCCGCGACCCCGAAGCCCGGCCGTGAGTCAGCGATGGCGGCCCCGTTAGGCACCTGCCGACCCCACGGCGGCCCCGGCCACCATCCCGGGCCCGCCGCGCCCGCCCCGCCCCGGCCCGCCCCCCGGGGACCGGCCCGCCCCGCCCCGGCCCGTGCCAGGGCCGCGCCCGTCCTCGCAGCCGGTGGCGCTCACCTCCTGCCGGGGCCGCCGGGCCGGGCCGGGCCGGGCGGGGCGGGGAGGCCGCGCTGGGAGGGACCGGGACTCACGAGCCGCCGCCGCCGCCGCTCACGGACTCGTCACGTGATATTTGGGTCACGTGGCTCCATTCATGAAGCGCCCGGCGCAACCGCCCGGGGCCTTAAGGGGGCCGCGCTCCGGGGGCGGCGGGGGCAGCGCGGGGCCCGCCCGGCCCGGCCGCCGCTCCGCCCGGCCCGGCTCCTCCCGCCGCCGCCGTCGAGTTCCCGTCTCGGGCCGAGCGCTGCCGCTTCACTGAAGTACTGGATCAGCCGCGGATCAGCTCCCGCCATCTCTGGTAGCAGCCACCAGCCACCTGCTGGTCCCCCCGTTGCACATCGCGCGTTTCAGAGCGCGCGGTCCCTCCGCTCGCACCGGCGGCGCCCTTAGCACCGGCGGCTTCACGCTTCCTTTGAGCTGCGCCCGCAGTCCCGCCGAGCCGCCGCCTCACCGGCGCTGACCCTGCCCGACTCCCTCGGCACGGCGCCTTGTGCGGCGAGCCCTGCCCGCAGCGGCGGGGCCCGGGCCGCTGCTCTGCGCCGAAACGCTGCTCTCCCAGGTCGCGCCGGGCTCGTCCCAGGTGTGCTCCCAGCCCTTCTGCTACAACTCCAGGTCCGTAACACACACACGGGTGCCTACCGTTTGCTGCCATGCTACAGGCAAAGCAGGGAGGACAGGATGAGCATACCAGAGAAGGGCGAGGGGCAAGTGAGAGGTGCAGCAATGGACAGGGTTAAGGAGAAACTGTGCTCCGTAGGAGAGCAGCAGGGGCTTGGCTAGGCTCGGATCCAGCAACACCACGGCTGCTGTCTGCTCTGTGCGCTGGGGCTGTGACCGCAAGCCTTGCAGTGCCCTTGCAGCCCTGACAGGCTGGGTTTCCATCTGCTGTGGTGGCCAGCACAGTTACAGGTCTATAATCATCTAGGAAGTTCATCTATAGCCCTGTCTCTCTGGGAGTACCCAGGGCAACCTCTACGATTCCCTGCATAGGGGCTCAAGATCAGGTATCCATTCATTCTGCATCCCACTTTTTCAGCCAAGTGAGAACTCTCCACAACACTCCTTTGCATTTTGCATCAGCCAGTACTTCATCCATCTGATTTCCAGCTTGGCCTGTCTGCGCAGGTATTACAGATCCTGAGAAGGAAAGGGAGGAACATGTGATGCCCAAGGACTCCTGCCCTAGTGGCTGCTGCCAGTGGCAAGAGATACTCCCAGTCAAAACAGTTGGGATTAGCCACAGCTCTCATCAGAGAAGCAATTTTTTATGTAAAGAAGGAAGAGGAGTAACCATCTGTCACAGCTATAGGGTCACACCTTGCCAGCAGCCAAAAGCCTAACACTAAAATACTTTACCATCACCAGCACCTCAGAGACAGCAGGAAATGTAAAAACTCACTACCCCTCCACCTGTCAAACCACCCAAGCAAGGCCAGCAGTAAAGGAGGGGGAGTGAGAGGTTATGGCTCCCCAAACCAGACTGAGCAGAGAGAAGGGGCAGCCACTGGGGAGAAAAGGAGCATGGTCCGATGTTCACACCATACATCACTCTAAAGTGATGGGAGAGGCACTTGGTCCATTCCAAGAGGTGATTTTGGGCCCGGACCGTGATGCACGATGCAGCATGGTGTTTGCATGGCAGCATCTGCTCCAGCTAGTAACAGCAGTGACAGGACACAAGCTCTAACAGCAGATGTAAGATGGGGCCAGAGAAGATTAAACCTTTGAAAGCAAAAATTCTGAAACACCTTTTAAAAATCCTGTTAAAAAAATCAGCATGGGACACCACAAATACTGCTTGAATCCTGGAAGTACCCAAAGATTCTGAAGAAACTATTTCCTTGACAAAGCTCTTATGATAGTATCACCCCTGTCTGAGAAAACTGCAGTCCCAGGGACAGCTGACACCAACCTCACTACAGGTTAAAGACTCGCTGCTACAGCACTGCCCCACAGCTGCTGCAAGCCACAAGCCTGGTACAGGGGACACCAATACACAGAATAAGCGTTTTTCATTGCACAAAATAGAAATAACACAGAGAACGCTAATGGTTGTGGCTTAGGAATAGTATTTGCCATATTAGCATTCCCACTGAAATACTCAAAACCACATGCTGCTCACTCACTCCCTTCTTGTCCCTCTCCCCCTGTGGCAGGCTGGAGAGAACTGGAGGCACAAGAGGTAAAGATCATGGTTTGCAATTTACTGGAAACAGTAATGAGATAAGAAAACAAATAATAACAGCAACAATATTAAAAACAGTGTAGAGGAGAGACAAAGGAGTCACACGCGATTGCTCACCAGGCATAACATGATGTTACTCCCACTGCTCACTCCGTGCATCCAACCAGAAGGGACCTCTTCTCCCCATCCCTCTTCAGCCCCCCTGTCCCCTGCCACAAACCCTCCCCCTTCCCTTTGGGACCTCTTCAGCCCCTCTCCCCTGCCACAACTCCCCCACCCACTTCCCTTTGCCCACATGATGTTTGGAATAACTATGGTCCCAGCCACACCACTCCTGGCTACTGCAAAAATTAACCCTGCCCTGGCTGCAGCCAGGACATGGGCATTCAGCACTGCCAGAATACAGCAATCTGGTCAGTTCTTCTTGCTCTTGTTGGTGAACAGACTGACTTTGCTAGCAGATGCCACAGACAGGGAAGGAGACTCCAGCTTCACCTTGTCCAGCAAAGTTTTCTTTATGGCTGCTGGGGAAATCTCCTCTTGGTCTGCCAAATGCTGCAGCTCCCTACAATGGGGTAGCGGGAGAGAAAGACGTAGAAAAAAATGACGATGGGGAGGGTGAGGGTAAGACTTGCTAGCTCTTTAGGACTTCCTAGGTGCCCACCTTGTCCGGATACAAGAAGCCTCCACAGCATTGATGAGAAGTGAGCGAAAGCCACCACTCTCCAAAAAGTGCAGGGCATGGATGGTGGCTCCCCCAGGCGAGCAGACATTGTCCTTCAGCTGACCAGGATGCTGCTCAGATTCTAACAGCATTTTGGCAGCACCCTGTAACAAGGAAAACATCTGCCAGAGTTCTGACTGAGGAAGACACTGTCACACACACCTGTTCTGCACAGAGCAGCCCAAACACAACAGGCAAACCTGGGCTCCTGCAGGCTGCCAAAACACTTTTCAGAGCTGAAGAAGCCTGCAAAGGAGCAGAGTTTCCCAGGCCCCAGCTCCCACACCACCACCAGTGCCAGCAGATTTCTGCAGACACTTCCTACAGCCCCTCACCAGGAACTTGTGTGCATTGAAACTAAACACATTCTTTAAAGTAGATTCTGTGAGAGGAGCAAGATCATTTCAAACTGTGATGTGTAGATTCCTCTGCACAGACTAAGATTTGTTATGCAGGAGGTAATACTGACCAGCAAAGCCTGTGCTCCAAGTCGAACTGCCAGCCTGCGTGGAAGGCCCATCTTTACTCCTCCATCTGCAAGAGCATCCAGGGCAGTGAATGCCTGAGACCAGAGAGAGGAAGAAGGTGACTGAAAGACTCTGCTCCAGGACTGGTAAGTCTCAGGAAGGAGAGAATCCAGGGCTTCAGGGATTGTTCTGTGACTTCTATCACTTGGCAAAAGCCTCCCCATTTCCTTCACAGATGCCCTGCCAGGCTTCCCTCCCACTAGTTCCAGCTCAGGAGTGGGAGGAAGAGGAGAAATTCAGTATCTGCATTGTGCAAACTACAAGCCCAAGTTTTGCAACATGGACACTGCACAGTGGCTACGGACTTCAGACTCATCTGACTGGTAAAAATATTTTCCTGCTGTCCCAAACTGGACACCTGGAATACATGTCCTATTGCAAATGTGGGTGACGGGAAAAAAACAAACACAAACAAAGACAAGCTGAAGTTCCATCCACAGACTTATGGCAGGCAAAGCCAACTGCTCTCCCTAAGACTGCCACTAGCTGAGGAAACAGCACATACATACGCAGGGCCACTGCCACTGAGCCCTGTTACAGCATCGATGAGGTCCTCTTCCACCTCGGTGCAGAAGCCCACGCTGGCCATCAGTTGTTCCAAAAGCTTCCCATCTTCCACATCCGCATGAGTTCCAGTGGCATAGACTGTAGCACCTTCCCGGACTATCACAGGGGTGTTGGTCATGCACCTGATCACTTTTGGTGTGGGGCAGAAGGTAGAGAGTTTCTTAGGGAAGAAAATCATTGAAGATAGAAAGTAAGAAAAAAGGAAAGAAGGGAGAAAAATGAGCTTTAGTGCATATTTTTCATCAATGGGCTGTGCAGGAAAGAACTCCCCAGGGGCAAGAACAACACAAGCAGAAGGAAAAAAGAGACCTATGTATCTCAAATGTCCTGCTTTGAGCCACAGCAGCCCATCCATGAATGTGAAGCCTTCATCAGTACCAGCAAAGCAGCAGCTGGGCAAAGCCAGGTTGGAAACAGTATCCCAAATGCTGCAATCCCACACCAACCCATGGATCTCCAAAACAGCTCCTATAGACACTTAGCATAAAATCTGCAGAAATTCAGAGGACATGCTGTTAAAAGAAACACGATCGGACAGCACCTCATATGAGAGAAGAGTTGGATAAAACCTCTAATAGCATTTGCTGATGAAGACAGGCAAAGGTGACCGAAATCTAGTTGGCTGCTGCTGTGCGACTTTAGTCCTGAGCAGCACAAGTAATGTCTGTCCCTTGCATCCACTCCTCGGGGTCAGAGAAGAGGAACCAGCCCTTGGCCGGCCTTGCACGGCCCGGTCCCGTCTCACCTTCTCGATGGAGCTGATGGTGACACCAGCCGCGCAGGAGACCACGATGTGCCGGGGCTCGATGTCGGGGCCCACCTCCTCAAGGATGAAGGGGATGATGGGTGGCTTCACGGCCAGGAAGAGGACATCGCTGCTCTTCACGGTGTCCTTGTTGCTCACCGTGAAGTTGACTCCCATTTTCTGCACCGGTTTGGGGAGAAACGGGACTGCTCAGGCCCGGGACGGCCCGGGAGGGGAGCGCCGCCACCCGGTCCTCACTACCCGGCCGCACTCACCCGCAGCCCACTAACGGTGGGCAGGTCAGTGTCCGGGGAGCTCGCCGTGATCTTGTGCGCAGCCAGGACCCCTGCGAACAACACCGCGCGTCAGCCCGAGCGATTGGCACCATCCGCCCCGTACCCACCTGTCCCCGTGAAGCCCCCGGGCAGGGCGAAGGCGAACCGCCCCGCGCCCACCTGCCGCCGTGAAGCCGCGGGCCAGGGCGAAGGCGAGCTGCCCCGCGCCGATGAACCCCACACTCATGGCCGGTGCCGAGCGACCCCGCCGGACCCGGACCCCAACCCGCCGCCGTCCACGTGGCCGCGCGCGCACGGAGGCGAGGCCGCACGGCGGGACGTGGGCGCGCAGCCAATCGGCGGGCGGTGGGGCGGGGCAGCGCCGGCGCTTCTCCAATCAGCGACCGGGGGCAGGGCCAGAGGCGCAGCGCTCGCCAGCGATTGGGGCAACCGGCGCCCGGTGTTGCATCATTCACCGCCTGCGGGGCCGCCGGCCGTGCCGACCCGCGCCGCCAGGCGGCGCCGTGCTCCTGCCTGAGCCCCGGGGGCCGGGCCGGGCCGGGCCGGCTGTCCCCGGGCAGCGCCGGCAGCCGCTCCGGGGCTGTGGAGCCAGCGCCGCCCTCCACGGGCCCGGCTGTCCCCGGGCAGCACCGGCAGCCGCTCCGGGGCTGTGGAGCCAGCGCCGCCCTCCACGGGCCCGGCTGTCCCCGGCCACCCTCCACCGGCCAGAGCGCAGCGGGCGCCGGAAGGGACTCTGGGTCTCCGTGTGCTCGCTCTGCTCTCTTCTCCCGCTCCCCGCCGCCCCTCCGCCTCGGCCGGCCCGGGACCCACCGGTGCCCGGTGCCGCTTCCCCGAGCGGGTCCGTACGCGACTCCGCGTGTCCTGCGGAGAGCGGCCCAGCGGCCGCCGGTCCCGGGGCCGCGGCACCTCGTGCTCTGGGAATTCCCCGTAGGTTTCCCGAAGGATTTCCCTGCACGTGAACGGGGAGGGAGTTTCCGTCGCCCGGTTCCCATCCGGGCCCGGACACAGTGCGGCCTCCCGCCGTGCCCCGAGCACCGGGGTTGGCCTCCATCAGAGCCTTGCGGCCCTGGGCTGTGGAGAGACCAGGCCAGCCTGAAATGTTCCTGAAAAAAACAGGCAGCAGACAGTGATTTTTTTCCGAAGTATCATCTTACCTCACTGTTTTCATTTTTATTTTTTTCTTGCTTCCTTATTGACAGAAATAAATCTCGGTGTTTTTTCTGTTGATACATGTTCCTGAATGCTGATCTTTTGGGGATACTGAGCCCCGGGCTTCCAGAAAAGAAGGGAAAAAACCCAAACCCATTAACAATTCTGATTTGAATCTATTCGTGCTGGAATCCTCTGGGTACTGTCTAGATTGGCTGCAGCCACAAGTCCATAATTACTGAACACACACACATCCTAATATTAGTTTACCAAAAGAGGTTGGGAATGGTTGGTGACTGGGGAAACCTGGTTCATGGCAAGCTACTTGATCATCATCTATTAATTAAGGGAGTAGATACACTCTGGAAATGAAGGGGTTTTGGTGAACTGAATCATGACAGAACTGGTTGGTAAATCCTGCTGAGCAGATATCAGATGTTCTGTGTCCTGGATTGGGCAATCTCATAGTTTCCAATGGTTGGGGAGTGTTTTAACCACTGAAGCATGAGGTTTTGATTTTTTAATTTTTTTTTTCCTCCTAAAAGAGAGGATTGTCCACACAATCTTTTTTTGCCATTTTGACCATGTTCACATTTTTTGCTCAGTCTTTGGCTGGCAGATGAGAAAGCTAAATCTGAACACACTGTTCTTGGCAATGACTTGTGTTTCCAGTCCTCCAGTCAGTGGGATCATGATTTCCATGTTAAATTCTCTTTCCCCTTATTGTGAAGGCACTCAGTTTTGCCCTCATTGTTTCCCAAGTACCAACAGGGCCCTTGACCCTGGCTCAGTGTAAGTTGCATCAACTCATGGCATCACCAGATTCCAGCATGTTTCTGCTCTTGCACCTACTTGGTGCAAAATCTTCCCAGCAGGAAGGCAGCAGTGCCTGGCTCAGCCACATGCTATCGGCCAAGGAGCTTCCCAACAGCTGCCATTGCCTGGTAGTGTCATCCCTGGGGACAAGCACCCCCCTCCTGTGGGCCCTTGCCTCTGCTGACCCCCTGCCCCAGTCCCACAAGCCTCCCAGAGCCACACCAGAGCCTTCAGGATGGGGCTTTCCTCAAGCAGTGTTCCTGGGCTTGCTGGATTGAATTTTATAACAAAAGCTATGGTCCTTCACAGGCACCTGTTTGGTTTCTGATGATCTGTAATAACAATAAATAATTTTCAAGTGTGATACAGCTTAATTTGTCCATATTGATAGGTTTAACAGGAATACATCATAAATACTCAAGGTCTCTTGGTAGGCAGTGGCTTTTTTAAATTGACTCCTCCAACACAAGTGGATTTCCTTTTCCAAGTCAGCATTTTGTACTTGGACAACCCATAATTTGTTTGGGTGGCAAGAAATAAAGCTCCTGGTTTATATCTATAGCAGATAGCCTTGGGTCTTGCTCTACCAGCCTCTTTTTGGACCACATGTTCCAGATTTCCTGCCCTTCACTGGGACTCACAGAAGAGAAAAACCCCTTGGAAGGCTGTTCTTTTGTGCTGGATCCCGATTCTTGTCCCATTTCCTGGCTAATGCTCCCCACTGCTAAGGGCTGGTCCTTAATCAGAATTATTCAACATAATCTGTCCCAACAAGTTTTCCCTTTGCTTTTCAAACCCCACACAAAGCACTGATGAAAAGTAAGTTTCCTTCCTTATTCCTGAGTCATTTTGCTGCAAAGAATCCACTCAGGGGTCTTGCTGTGTTGTGTCTGGGTTTTTTTGGGCCTGTGTTCAGCTTTGTACATCAGAATAAAGTGAGCTCTGCTTTCATGCAGAAAGGGCTGTGTCTGCTGCAATGAATGTATGGAGAGGAGTGTGACAGCACACATCTCAGGAGATGTAAGCGTACATCTGCCATTCAGCTTTATTTTGTTTTGGTTAAAAAATAAACCTTGCTTCTGACAGGCAGCTAGTGGAGATTCTAATCAAAGCACTCAAGTTTGCATGTGCTGCACAAGCACTTGGACACTCTGGATTCTCCCTAGAACAAATGAAGATTCCTATGGGGCCTGAAATCTGAGCTGAGAAGTGTGGAACTTCAAAGTGCATGTTCTGTCAGGGATGGGTCTGAAATTTGGCTACTCAGGAATCCTGCACCTGGGCTGCTCTGGGGTACTGTGTGCAAGTTCTGTCCTGTCCTCTCCATGCCCCCTCCCTACCCGGTTTGGTCTCTTGTGCAGCACTGTGAGATCAATTAGTCTCTGCCTCCCCTTTCCCATGTCCCCCAAATTTATCTCCAAACCTCCAGAAAAAAAACCCTTGACCCCCGTGTAAAGAAATGGTGGCCCATGAATCAAGACAGAGCCAAGGTATTTTCTGTGCTGCTCAAGTGAGGATGGCAGGTCACACACAGTCACTTTGCAGGTTGGCTCTGCTCTGCAACCTGATTCTCATCAGCAGAGCCCCAACTTTACAAAGTTTCATTTCTGTAGTGACTCAGTGTTTGCTAAATAGGAAAATCAAATTAAATAGGCCTCCTCCAAGGTGTGCCCTTCAGGATATTCCTTTTCTGTGCTAGTCAGTGAAGGAGAGGAAGGAAAAGGACTGGCAACCGTCAAAATACTGTTATGGCTATGATGTTCTTCTCAGAAACACCCAGACTGGAACTGCCCACACTTGTAGGCATTCCACGTCTCACAACACAGTCCAAACTAACCCAAACTCCAAGGGATTGATTTTCATCTCCTGAACTGGTGTTCCTTCATGCAGCTTTTAACTTTTCCACTTCCTGAATAGTCACTTGGTTACCGTCAAGCACTGATTAACAGTTTCAAAATCCTTGGTGTCTTTCCTAATATTTGGCTCAGTAACCTGGTAGCCTGCAGCCCCACTGCTGTGGCTACAAGCATTCCTGCTGTCTGCAGATGCACATGCAGCTGTGTCGTTCCTTTGCGCTGGCACCAGGCAGGTGAGGCAGAACCATGGGGGAGCTGGGCTGTCCCTCGCATCAGCTGCAGCCCACCTGCTCCAGGTCATTAATTCCTTAGTGTAGTCAGTCCTCACCTTGAAGTTTGGGTGATGGTGTTGTGTGCATGCCTGCCCAGCACCTCTCTGCCCCTCGCCCCGTCCCCCTGCATCTGCAGTGGTTCCCAGCACTGAGATGCCCCCACAGAGGCCAACCCACAATTCAGAGGTGTGGGACGAAGCGGATGCGCTGGGAGTACGCCAGGTCCAAGACGTAGAGCAGCAGGTTGACATAGGTGAAGATGGCAATCACCAGCTGGCTGTCCCAGGGGCACTTGCCCTTGGCACAGAGGCCAGGGCGTCGTGGAGAGCCATACTTGCTGTCAAAGCAGAACACGGGCCAGATGACCGCAGCACTCGCGTAGAGCAGCACAGCCCCAAAGGTGTAGATGACCACAGAACGATCAAAAGGGAACCACAGCAAGGCAGTCTTACCTGTGACACTGAAGGCCACTACCACCACTGTCACCACAAAGCAAAAGCTGTAGACAGCCACACACCACTGCGTCGCCACATATTTACCATATTGGCTGTCGTTCACCAGTGCCCCAAAGATGATGCAGGCCACAAAGGCCTGAACGATTTTCAAGAGCCCAGAGATAGTGGCCATATAGCTGGTGACTTGTCCCGGCTTTGCCCTGGTTAAGAACACTTCAGAGGCGTAGGTGACAAACACAAGGCCCGCGAAGACGCTGGCTGCGATGCGGAAATCTCTCACCTCGCAGCCGATGGGGTAACAGCCCACCTGGACGAAGTAGAGCGGGTAGATCACTGCAGCCGTGAGGGACATGAGGGTGGCAAGCATGGCAAAAGCAGCGGTGAAGTTTCCCCAGGAGAGGCTCAGGCAGCTGTGCAGGTGTGTGAACTCACAGGCGATGATGAACACAGTGATGGCAAAGCAGAAGGTCCAGACAAACATGCAGAAGGTGCCGTAGGCAGCACTGAACCCCCCTTGGTGGGCAACCAGGCTGAATGTGGTACATCCAAAGGTCATCTGCAGCAGCCGAGCTATTCCTACGGGGGAAGTCACCGCAGCTGTGTTCAGATACGGCCCTCCCGTGCTCTCCATTATCTTTCCAGTCCAGCAGACAGTGCATTCAAAGCCTCCTCAAACGTCCTTTCTGGATCTTGCACCTTTGCCCTGAGTCACACCTGGTCCCAACTCAGTGGAGTGGCAGCTCAAATCCTGCTGGTCTCTGCTGGCATCAGTGGGAGCTGCCTCTGACGCTGCATCTCTGGCAGCTCTCTGCACAGACCTGCGGCTGCAGGGAGGTGACTGGCTGGCTCTGCCCACTGGCTGTAAGCTCAGGGTGCTGCCGTTTGCTCTCTGCTTTCTCAGGTCTGAAACCTGCCTCTGTGCTGTTCTTTGGTTGTCTCCTTTCCCACAGGGTGGTACTTTTCCCTGTAGGCTGACATTTATTCCATTTTAGCTCTGCAGCTGTAGCTTTCTGCTGCACCGTTCACAGGAACCTGGAGTATAAATAGGGGCTTTATTAATAGTTCTGGAATGAGTCCTGCCCCCACTCAGCTGTTGGGAGCGGGTGTTATTTAACACTGAAGCTGCTAGCTCCATCAAAGGCTCCTGATTATCCTTCTGCTGTTCTTCTAGAAACTCTGGGGTCACTGGAATGCTGCTGTTCTCCACAGAACCCCCCACGCTGCGGGGAGGTGTCTGGCTGTGGCAGTGGGCTGCGATCCAGCCCTGCTATAGGAACAAGAGCTCAGTCCTGCAGACCCAAGAGCCCCTGAGTGGGAAGCACAAGCCCAAAGGCAGCACAAACCCTATAAAAGAAAGGATTTAGGCCAGAGGCTGAATAAAAGCTGACTCACTTTGCTGCAGTTGATCTGTAGCAGTGATACATTCACCTGCTGTGCTCTGTGTGACAGCTTGTGTCTGTGAAGGTTGACAGGACCTGTCCTCAACATTTCCTTAAACTCTTCCCTGTCTCTCTTTTACTTTATGTGGAAATCAGTTTTTCTAGTATCTCTGAATGCTTAAACAATTGTTTTAAAAAATTGCTTTGATATTCTTTGCTCCGTTTTGGAACACAGATTTCAATAAATAGTGTCAAACTCTCCCTCCTGTGAGATCAAAGCTTTCACAGTAAGCCATTCCTGGTATACAGTGCCCCTCAGACTTCATCTCTACCCGGAATTCTCTTAATTATATCTCTAAAAGCCCCAAATAAAAATTCTGATGTAATTTCAGAATGGGAATTGGTGAATGTTTTCACCATAACACAGCAGAAAATTTCCTCTCTTACTCCACAGCAGCATTGCTGACTCCTCACCTGCAGTACTCATCCCAGTATGGAAGCAGAAAAACTTATTTGCTGGAATGGCTCATATGTGAACAGTACAAATTCTTGGTTATAATGATAAAATTTGCCTACCTTCAGCTTTGTCACCATGTTGTAACCTCAGGGTCTCTTTCATTCCTCTCAAGTCCCTTCCATTTTCCTTTGAAAGACCTGTGGTGCTAGAAGTACAAAAGCCTGCATTCATTTGGGGTGGAAGTTGCACAATTAACATCACAATAACCAGGAAATGCAGCAGGAGAGCCGAGGAACTCCAGGTGAACAGGTTCTCATCCTGAAATCTTGCCCTACTTGACTCTCTATGAATCCCTCACCCCCGGCAGTTTTCCAGGCCTCGCTGGCAGTGGTCACTTTCTGCATTGTGGCACTTTGTGGTGCATCACTTCCCATCTGCGGGGGACCGGCAGAAAGCACAGGGACACATCGCCCCGCCAGTGACACTGGGGCTCAAGGCAGAGCTGGTCCTGCTGCTCAGCTTCTGCTTTCCCATGGGAAATGGTGCCCCTCTGAAGAGCCCTCAGCACCAGGCTAGGTGCTGGCAGAGGGCAAAGGTCCCCAAAATCACACTGGTGGGGCAGTGCACCAAAGACCACGGCCACTTTTCCTTCAGAAAGAACCTTGTCTAATCAAAAGATCACAGGATACAAACATATGGCACTGAATTCTTCCAGTCTTGCCCTTGTGTCACTGACTTCTGCACAGCAGAAAACAGATGAAAATGTAATCAGGACAATTCTACTTTTATACCCAGGTCATTAAAACATAAAGGATATCAGTAATCTCCAAACTGATCAGACTGATGTTTTCCTGTTTTTCAGTTTCACTGGGAGCACCAACCATTTTCTCTTTAGTTTTTCTTTCTCTTCAGTCTGTGCTAATCCTATCATGCACAGCAGGACAGCTGATTGTGGTGGTCTGTGTGGTGGTCCTCCCCAACTTTTCCTGGAGCCCAAGAAAAGGAACCAAAGGGCTACAGTTTGGTTCATTTTTTGGGTTTATTTACCCAAAACAAGGGATCTCACAAGCAGCACCACTGTTCTAACCCGGCAAGGTCCGTCTTGAAAGTACAGGGAATTTTTCCCAAATCAGATCCCAATGGCCGACATGCACATGTACACAGGTGCAGCAGGGACGTGCAGCTGCACTCCTGCTGCAGGTCTCCCCACGCCCCCGCCCTCTGCCCCAGGGTGAAGCTCAGCTCCAGCCGCCCACGTGCTCCCACCCAAAGAACCGTCTCCTCTCCAGCCTCAGTCTTGCATTCTCGATCCCTCCCTTGTTCTCCTCCCACTACCATCAAAGGGGATTCTCTGTGCTGTGGTGGGTGTGTTCCCAAACGATTAGAAGAGAAATATGTTGGTGCTTGTCTGGTGTTCTTCTCCTTTTCTGCTCCAAATGCTTCTGATGCTCTGATCAAACATTTCCCTCACTGGAGGAGAGGCCTTTGCAGCACAGCCAGATCTCCCTCCACCTTACAGTGGACTACTACAGCCTTGGACTACCTGGGGAATCACAGGCAAGCCGAAAATGGTGTGAAAGTCTGCAAACATCAGGTGCTGGGTGAAAGTCTCTGTACTTAAACCTTATATTACAACCTCTTTGTCAGAGAAACAATGACAAGGCACACAGCAAGGGGAACACAGAAATCTAATTAATACAAAACATCAACACCACCCTTAGCCCTCTCCCAGGCACAAGTGACCATCAGGATAACCCATCCAAATGAGCAGCATATACAACTTTACAAAGACATAGGTATGGTTCTCTGGTCAGCCCTTATAAATAGCGTTTTACATATTAAAATAAATATGTCCACGTTGCCAAAGTAGCAAGAGGTTTTTTCGTTATTTAAAAAAAATATGTTACAATATCCTTTATATTTTTGCTTATTTAAAAAAAGTAATTAAAAAGTCATTTTATAAAATAATACAAATAAATTGAGTACAAGAGCGTCCATCCCTAGCACATGTCCTGGGTCTGTGTACTGTGACTCAGCATGAGATGCTAACCTCCAAGAAGTAATGTAATCATGCCTTCACTTCTCGTTGGACAGAAGAAATCCAGTGCTTGCTTCTTTTCACCACTTGTAACAAGTCTATGATGTAAAACTCATGGCAAGGGAAGATGTCCCAGATCTGGGGAAGGTTCTCATCGCTGCTATTTATGGCTTTGCTACTCCCTGTATCTGATTGCCTTGTGTAACGCAGGAAGAGGATGTGTCCGGCTGAAACTCAGCCCTGGAGTTTGGAGGGAGGGAACAAGTTCCAGCCCAACAGTGTAAGCAAGAAATTGCTGCTTGCTTTTTTTTGTTTTTTTGTTTTTTTGTTTTTTCCTTGACACACCATAAGCGTGCAAGAGTGTGGGAGCATGTGAGTGCACAGGTGTGAGCGTGCCATGGGTATGAGCATGTATCTGCCTGCAGGAACATTAAGGAAGAAGATTAGAAAGTTTGGGAGAAGGGCTGACAGTCTCTCTCCTCCTGATCTAATCTTTGCCCCTCTGATGAGCCCTCCCTAGTTACCACTGCTGAGCATCCCCAGGAGTTTACTGGGCTCCAGGCCCTGCTGCTGTGCCATCTTCTGAACATCAAAACCCATGTGCATGAGGAACTGGATCACATTCATCTCCTGCCCTGTGAACTGGTCCCTGATTGTGGGGCACGAGGGGTTGCAGTGAGGCCATGGACAGCTGTCAATCAGGTGGATTGGGCAGCCTTTCAGAGGAGCCTTCCCATTTTTGTTGCTCTCATGGAGGCTCCGATCCCAACAGTGCAGGGCACGGGGTAATGACGTCCCCTTCACCTGGATGTCAGTCCAGTGACTGAAAAGACAAACCATACAGATCAGAGGGGTCAAGCTGCCAGGACAGGCTCATTCCCAAGCCCCAACGCCCTTCCCCTCTCACAGGATCTGCACAAGCACTTACTTGCGTGTGATGATCTCGTGGGACAGACAGGCAGGAGCAAAGCTCGCACTAAAGGATAAAAAGAAACATGGATTGTCTTGAAGGACAAAGTCCTGCTGAATCAAACCTTCCAGACTAGGGAGAGGGTGGAATTTTACACAAAAATGAAAGAAATGTGCCAGGTTTCTCTCAATGAATCACTTACGTCACATCCTTCAAGGTGTTTCTCAGCTCTCTACCCAAATTCTGGATGTAGAGCCACTGCCCTTCCTGAACAGGCTGGCCAGTTAGGTGTACGTTGTCTACAGTAAGCTGGGCCTCATCGAAGAGCCACTGGACAACAAAGACTGGGCCTAGAAAGACAAAAAATTTGGAAAAGCGATTGCTCCAAGTTAGGTACAGATACAGAGGAAACCCTAAGTCCATTTGATCTCTCTCCTTTGGTACTTACAGCGAAGAGTGGGGTAAATCTTATATCCAAAAAAGCAATTCCATTCCTCTCCCTCTTTAAACTGCAGCTTACAGCGTTCGGGAACCATGCCATTCCAGTACCTAGAAGACAAAGCAATAACAGAATGGGAGGCACAGGGCAATCCTAACAATGTATCCTCTCCGTATCCTAGTTCCTGTTCTGATTAGAATTTCAACTCATAGAACAGCTCTCTCGCCAGCATTGTCCCATCAACACATTTTAGAGCACCTACAACTGTACACATTCTTCCGCACATTTAGACTTAATATTGTCTTTTTCAAAAGAATCATTGAAAAAACACTGATTTAGACAATAAATACTCCTTAAGTATCAAAATGAAGGAACACAGCAAAGGAGGACATCTTTTCCACACTCTAACCTCTTACAGCAGCATGGTTTAAAGCTTCTGACAGTACCTTATTCCTCTTCTGATGGCCTCTGTTGGAGCACACGTTATGGTATCAATACAGTCGGTCCTGCGATACTGTTTGTTATCCAGGAACCATCCAGAGTCTGCCAAGCCTCGAACCTGAATCCCTTGATAACCCATCTCCTCCAGCTGCTCGGCCACTCGATCCACGTTCAGGAGCACTCCTGTCCCTCCAGCACTGCAACAGCAACACTGCAATCATGAGGCACACACGGGCGTGACAGACCTTGGTACCAGACACATCTTCTTCGGCAATGACGTGCTATAAAGATCTTCATCTACCCACAGCAGAGCTACCCAACCATTTACCATGAACTTCGCAGACACCACATTATTTCCTTGCTCTGCAATACTCAGAAATAAAGCCAGTGCTGAGTAATAAATAATCTGATAGCTCAGAAACAAAGTCCCATTGTTACTCTCTTTCCTGGGAGATACATGTGCTCTGTATCATTTCCAAGGGGGTTGGCTGCTCAAAAACGAAAAGAATCTGAAGTGAGACAAATTCACTCTTAGCAACTTCTCTATTACACTCCTGTGTAATACACTGAGTTTACCAGAGCTTTGTGCAACACAGGATGATCCAGAGCACCTGTGTGAGGCAAGTTGGTGTTGTTTATTTTGGTGTCCTGAATCAATTCATAGGAGGTGTGTGTCTTATGATGTGGGCCAACAGGAACCAGAATTCTTGGTGCAAACAAGAACACAAAGCTTTGTTATTTTCTGGGTTTTCTCTTAAGTAGATATGGACCGGAAGGTGATGAAGTAATACTGTATCATCCCCTGTTGTACCACTTACAGTAGAAAACTGACCAGAGATACAAGGTTTGCTGTGTTAGTATTACTGTACTCGTAGAAGAAATGTTTCAGGAGCTGCTGAGATCTCCTCCCTTAACAGCTTTCTACTGTGGAAATCTCCTGTCTTCACAAAACAGAATCTTGTGGATACCTACCTGCTCCCTGCTAGCAGCAATACTTTCGCAGTGCTCAGACCTTTTCCCAGCAGCTCCTTTATAACCTCCTGTATGATCAGTGCTCCCATGAAGGCATATTCATCTGGAAGAGAGCTCAGTGTCAACAAAATTGTTTCCTGTCCAGACTCAGACTTTTACTTCCTCTCCGAAAACGCTTAAGAACTTTTCAAAGGGATTACGAACCTAAACTCAGGCTCGTTTTATCCACCTATACAAAATTATATTATTATACCTAACAAGAGATTCTCCTCTGTCACGTACAAAATGTTCTGCCCTGCAAGAGAACCAAGTGAACTGAATACTCAATTACACGAGTACCTTCCTATGACAGTGCTTAGAAATGAGTTGACTTGGAAAAGGACAACAAGAAGGAAGGTGCTGGAGGAACAAACACACACCTTCCTACCACCTGGAATTTCAGATTCAACTTACTGCTTCCTCTTATTCCCAATTCATCAAGCCAATTCAGAGAAGCATTGCTTCACAAGATGTTACATGTACAAGGACACTGCTTCCTTGGCACCACCAGAATTCATGGTTGTTGAGGGGTAACTGCTCCATAGGAGCAAGGAGCTGAGATGAAGTGAAAAGGTCCCTTACTGTGACACCACCAGAATGACAGCGGATGTCAATGCAGCACGTATTAAGATGAACTATGCTTTTCCAAAGAAAACTGCAGACAGCTTTAGCTTGACACATGATGGCTCCTGCCCAAGGCCAAATACACTCCTGATAAAAGTCTGACTCTAAATTCACAGTCCTGCCCCTCAGGTCAGCCATGCTAAAGTTACATGCATTGGTCCATGGTCCCTCAGCTACAGCAATGAATTTGCTACATGCTGGAACCTGGAGATTCATCTCAAAGGAATTTTGGTCCTCTAATCCTTGCATACTGCATCAGTGTAACATCTCTTCAAGCAGTGGCTCTGAACTATGTCAAAACAGCCTGAGCTAAAGAGATCAGGATGTTTTATCTGGAAGTAGCTTGATATTCTTTCCTGCCCTTCAGCAAGAAAAAGCCTGTTTCTTGTCCACGTGGTTTCACAGAAGTCTGGCCACATCCTTTAATGTGTGATGTCTGGAGCAGCAACGGCCCATCAGCAACACTCACTTTTCTCAGACTTGGAAGAGGCACCGCTCCAAACATCACTTGAGCAATATGGGATGAATCTGTAAGAGAGAGCTGTGTGAGTCCTGCTGTGCCTCTGACATGCACAACAGGGTGAGGATGGGGTCACCTAACTAGAAGAAAATTAAATCCTGGGAAGGGGAAAAGGGAAGAGTTGCTGTCCAGTTTCACAACTTACCTTACTGCACACCAAGTGACAACCGTAATTGTCTTGAATTTTCTCCTGAATACTAACAGTTTTACTGAGTTAAATCAATAAATAACATGTCTTTTATCAATCTAATTGAACCACTAAGCTCAGTGGACAGAACTATGGAGCATGACTTTGCTCTCAGCTATTCTGCCAGCACAGTGGATGGTCTGTCACAGGGCAACTCTCTACACTTCAGTTTTTCACATGAAAAATGAGAAGACTCTAGTCAGTGCAGTGTAAATGCTGACTGCAATCACTGGAGGTTTTTGCAGGAATTAACTTCCCATGTTTCTGTTTTGTAGAAGACAAATTAACATCCCTTCCGTATAGATGCATGTATAAACTGGTCTCTCTCATCTCTCTTCTTTGAACTAGGAGAGCTGCTCCACATTCTTCTCAAATTGTCAGATGTGTAACACACTATCAGCCCACCACTCGTGGTGGATTCACCACTGCAGCTGTTTGAGAAGGCTCTCTAAGCTATCCCCAGTTTTTCTTCATTAGATCACCCCACAACTCCAAGGAGACTGAACTTGAATTTCTTGGCCTTGCCAGCCCTATGTGTTAGAGAGCTGAACTGCAGCAAATGAGGAAACACACAATATCCTTTTCCAAGTATTAGTCTTAACCTGTCTCTGCAACACTCTTGCTAGCCTAAAAGGCAGGAGATGCTGTTTAAGTATAGAGCTAATTCCCTCCGTTGTCCCTCCTTACACCATGTTTGCATTCCACCAGTGGGGATTTTCTTCTGGCTGAGAGGACAGGATCCCAGTTCCTGCAGATGGGAACAAAGAAACAAGAAACATACAGATGACAGTCTGTGATTTCAGAGGAATCGTAGGAGCCTCATGCAAGACCTCTGACCACACAAAAGACAAACATCTATGATAAAAAACATTGGCAAGGGAAGTGGAAGGAACATTTCTAAATTTGCCCTCAGGCAGATTTGACATTCAAAATTTGATTCATGCTACAGATGAAGCCTGTCTAGAAGCTTCTCATAGTACATTAAAGACCTATTTAAGTACCTCCCCAAAAGACAAATCCTAGCAGATATATTCCCATATACTCAGTTAGAGGTTTGGGTACCCAGGAGGCTGCAGCATGACAACAGAGCGAAGAGAGAAGCACTCACGACCGGCGATACCTGTGCACCCAGACGCCTGCCCGTCCCCGCGGCACGGGATCTTCACGGGGCAGCGACCAGTCACCTCTCAGAGCGGTGACGGCGGGCGCTACCTCAGCCCGGTCCCAGTCCCAGTCCCTCGGGGCTGCCCCACGGGGTGGAGAGGGCGACTCACCCACGCGGGTCGCGGGCCACTCCCGGGAGCTCATCAGCCGCCGCATGGTGTCGTAGCGGGTGTCGCAGTTCTCCCTGTTGAAGCAGTACCAGCCTCCTGGCGAGAGGACAGGGGTCAGCCGCCCCGAAGGGCCGGGGGCTCGCGGGCGAGGGACGGCGGCCCTCGGGGGCCGGGGCACCGAGGGCAGCCTCGGGTCGCCGCCCCGCTCGTGGCCGCCGGTGCGGTAGTCGGGGGCGCCGGCGCTCACCTTCGAGGAACAGCAGCCACCGCCGACTGCCTTTGGACTCCTTCAGGTAGTAGCTGCGGGCACAGACAAGGGGGCAGCGCCTAAGCGGGAGCCGGGCCCGACCGCAAGGTTCTGGTGCCGGTCGGGCCGGAGCCACGCCGAAGCACGGGGAAGCGCCGGGGCCGCCGCCCGGGAGGCGCTCGCTGCACCTGTCGCCGCCGGTGCCGCGCGCCGCCGCGCGGTGGCGTCGCAGCCCTCGGGGCCGGGGGGAGCGGCGGCGGCCGCGCGGGGCAGCCCGGGGGCGCCCGGAGGGGCCGGCGCGGCGCGGGGACTCACCCGGCCGGGCTGCCGTCGTTGCAGGTGACCGAGGCGTTGTGCAGGAGGTGCAGGCGCAGGTCGTGGGGCAGCGCCTGGGCCGAGCAGGGGTACAGCGACTGCGCCAGGCTCTTGACCTGCGCCATGAAGCTGTCCATGTTGCCCTCCACGGCGGTGAAGTCCAGCGGGAAACTCTCGGCTGCCGCCGCCGCCTCGCCGCGCTCGCGGACCGCCGGGCCTCGCCGCCGCCAGCCCTTCCTGCCCTCGCCGCCGGGCCCGGCGTGCAGCAGCCCCAAAAGCAGCAGGAGGTGCACCGCCGCCGTGCCCATCGCCGCCCGCCGCCACCCGCCGCTCGCCGCGGCGGCAGCCAGTCCCCGGCGGCGGGCAGCGCCGCCCGCGCTCCGCCGCGCCCCGCCGCGCCACCCGCGAGGACGGGGGTCGGCGGCGGGCGAAGAGGGTAGCGCCGGCGGCGCGGGCTCGGCGGCGCGGCTGCAGGCACAGGAGCCCGCCGCCCGCTCCCAGGCGGCGAGCATGACAGAGGGGCACGGAGTGCGCGGGGAGCGCGCCGGGGGCGCCGCCAGCCCGGGCGCCGCGTGGGGCAGCAGCCGGCCAGCCCCCGCCCTGCCCTGCCCTCCGCCCCCTCGGAGCGAGGCGGAGGGAGCGGGGGGTCTGCGCCGCGCCGCACCGCACCGGCACGGTGGGCCGCTCCGTCGGGGCGCGCCCCGCGCTCGACGGCGACGCCATCGCCGCCCCTGCCGGCGCCGGGGCCGCGGCGGCGCCCGACAGCCTCGCCCGCAGGGCGGCGGGGGCCCGGGGCGGCCTCTCTCCGGGGCCGGGGGGGGGTGGGGGGGGGAGGCGGTCGGGCCGCCCGAGAGCGAGACCCCGCACGTGGCAGCCCCCGTGGCGGCGCCCCAGGCCCGCGCCGCGCCCCCCGATCCGCCCCTCTCCCCCCACAGCCCCGACGGCAGCTCCTCCCCGGCTCCGCGTCGGCGGCATTGCCCGCCCCGCCCCGGGACGTGCCACCGCCGCTTCACCGGCGGAGCTCAGCCCCGCGGCCCCCGATCACTCTTGTGCGGGACCCCGCACGCCGTCCCGGGAGCTGCCCGCGGTGCCGCGCTCCGGCCTGGCCCCGGCTCCCAGAGCGCAGCGGTCGTTCGGTCCCAGACATCGGCGTCCGGTCTGCTTGGCTTCCGCGGGTGACCGGGGCTGGCAGCGGGTCGTCCTCCGGCCGGAGGATGCTGCTGCCGGGAGCGGGAGGGGACGTGGAGGCCCCGGGCGTGCCGGAGTCACTGCAGGCCGGAGGCGGCGGTTCCGGCCCCCCTGCAGCCCCCGACCGCCGGGGCGGGGGTCCCGGGGGTCGCAGTCTCCGCGCCGTAGAGGCTGCGCCCTGTTGCTCTCCGCAGCTCGCGAGGTTTACCGCCGGCCGCTCTCCCCCGGGGCCCGGACGTTTCCAGGAATTGCAAGAAAAATCCTGGAGAAAAAGCCGTGTTGCCACCAGAGTGCCGGTCATCTGAGAAAGGGGGATTTCCCTGGAAATGGCCTTATCGCAGACCTCGGAGTTAAAAACCGAGGAAAAACAGAGAAAATGCTACGCTTTGAATAATTCATTTAGATACGAAATAGGACAAGTCACGCTCCTCACCATCCTTCCAGAAAGGAGCAGGAAGATTGTCTTTACTGGGAAATATAATCTATCTGGGATCAGAAAAGGTGAAAGTAGTGTAATCTTAAAATAGCACGTGGAGGGGGTTTTGTGGTTGTTTTTTTTTGGGGGGGGGTTTGGTTTTGTTTT